>CP136062.1:194203039-194357721 GCA_032622095.1 Siphonodentalium dalli | reverse complement strand
AGTGAGATACTGGAATCATCACTCGTGGCCTTCGTGATGATTCCAGTATCTCACTGTGACCACTCATGAGATGCTTCCGGTATTCACTCAAAACACGCAGGTATCCTCTATGTATAATAAGTTAAAAAAGCCATAGAAAAGATGAGAATGGATATTTTTTCATTGCAATTTTTTTCCTCGACCAAAACTGGACCCACCCCTTGGTTTCAACTGTTAAAGGGAGAAATAGAGCCCCCCTCACTTGTATAAGGCTATAGCATGCACTACTATATGAATCTGATTGTTTCAATTCATTTTGAAGCTGTAATTTGTCTTAGAAATGATTTTGGGAAAAAATTGCATGACAGAAATAATCTGCATTCCGGGCTCGGGGACACCCACCCACCCGGTCCTTGTATCCTGTAATTTTGTTCCGACCCCCCCCCCCCCCCTGTTATTCCTGCTAAAAAACATTGTGTTGCAATTAGTTTGAGGTTTGGCACTTTTTTCTCATAAATGCACTGGGCTTAATTGTTAGGTTTTCAGATATATCTGTATTCAATTTAGTACCTCGCTTTATTTCAGTGTTTAATGATCCTAGTGACTGGGATGCGCTGGAACAGAGAGGACAGGTATCCAGTAACGTAAGTTTGTAATCTAAAATTCTTGAATTATGAAACAAAACAAATCAGTAACAAACCAATATAAACATAGATAAAATGTACTCATGGAATTTGAGTGCGAGAATAATTTAACAAAATTCTACAGGAACCCTTCTTATCCCTTTCTTTACTGAATACTCATTGGAGAGTATATTCCTCAGTAAATGTTCAGATAATAGGCCATTTGCTGAACATTACCAACCCATGAATCGGAATCCTTCTACCATTTGTAATATATGTTTGTTGTCTGTTGTCTGTTCATAATTTCTAAACATCCCTCCAAATGAATAATGTAGACCATTTCAGAGGGCCCTGCGAATCGATTCGATGCGATTCAGAATCGTTTGTCTGATTCGAGTCAAAATCGGCTGTCCTGATTTGAATTTAATCGAATCTGTTCTTTCAGGTACATGTACATTGACTGCATTCCCATGGTTTCTATAGACTACAGCCAGAGTACTTACAACATTGCTCTTGTGATAAGAAACTTTGCAATACTAGCGAACGTATGCACAGACAGATAACATTATCGCAAATATTTATAAATAGACTGCCAAATTATTTAATTCATTATAATCTCAGTAAGAATGATGTAAACCAAACATGACTCCGGGATTCCAGGAGTTAAAGACATATTATGTACTTGTCCGGGTGTGTGAAACTGATCAGTTAGTATCCAGGTGCTATGCCAACTGGGGGAATGTACCATTCTACTAACATCGCCGAAAATCTGAAGCAAATCGACCGTACCACTCCATAGAAAACATCGATTGAACTACGCTCAAATGTAAATATTTACTACTCAATTCGGGACTCATCTATCGGCGATAAACTAACGAAAACGATTTCGCCATCGAGAGTCACTGTATTTAATTAATATATAAGAATGACAGTGTGTGTTGTCAATTTGGATATAATATTTGTAAAAAATTACTACTTTGAACAAGATTATTCTCCATTTATATTTGATCACCCTACCAGAGTGTTTAACCCTTTACCCAACAAAACGGCCAAAACCGGCCAAATAAAGCTTCAACAGCCTAAAATATCTTCGTTCTGTATCAATAGAACCATACAAATATGGATATCATTGGAACCGGCTCCTTGACCACATTGTGATAGTTACAGTTATGCCCTGTGCCAATGCATTCTCTTATATATAAGAGAATGCATTGGCCTAAAAAAAATCTTTTTAACACTTTTTCTTACATTCTTTAACAATTTTATAATTTTTAATGTGTTAAGCCAATGCATTCTCTTATATATGCGAGGCGACCTATGGTCGACTCGCATATATAAGAGAATGCATTGGCACAGGGCCGTTCTGTTGGGTAAAGGGTTAACATCACTTTAAATGTCACAAGGGAATTACAGCCAAAGTAATTCAGAAAACCTCACAAGTCTCCATCCAATATACCGGTACCGGTATTCTGCCATAGGTCAAGGAGTTCAGCATGATACAATTCAAATGGCCAATTTCAGTACAACACTGAGATTGATGAAGTTTGACAACTACAAAAGTTCAAAGCACTTTGCAAGAGTTACTCCCCATCCACCACTAATCGCAATCAATGATCTCTTCCATCAGTATTTATTAGAAAAATGAGATGCATATTGCGCAGAAGTAATATACAAACCATTGGCGATCAGTTATTAATAGGTTTTCGGTTCGTTACAGCTACCAATTTAAGTGTTTACCGAACTGATCCACCTTTTCACTGTTGATATACTTTATATAATGATTCAATTCAAGAAACGATGCGATTTCGAATCTCTTACCCGATTCGATTCGGGATTTGATTCGAAATGAAAATCCCTGAATCGCAGGGCCTTACCTTTTCAATGTACTGGTATACTTTTATAAACAAATGAAAGAATCCATTATTAAGGAAAGAAAGGTTAATTGGATTCTCCCTTGGTTCAATTTCCGATTCATTATTGTTATTGGTAACTATGTTCATGCATTTGTTAGAAACGTGACAAATGCAACTTCAATCTCAGTCAAAAATGAATCAGTGATACTTTATTGGGTGATTTCGGACAAAATAAATCAAACAGAATCTATCAATAAACCTTTTATGGATACCTTTTAGGGATAATACGGAATCTATCAATGAACCTTTTATGGATATCTGTTAGGGAAAATGTTGGTCACTGGCAACTGAAATTAGATCCCGAGCTAGACGATGCAGAGGTTTAGTGCCTTCACTACCTTGTCTGCGTGTGACCCAGAAATAAAAAATAAAATATAAAAGTGCACATGCGCAAAATATTTCAGCCTGAGAAAAGGGTAATTGATTTGCATGGCCTAGTGAAATAATTATAAAATATTTCTGATAAAAAACAAATGCTCTGGCCCAATTTATTATGACTCGCAAATAGAGATGGGCGGTACTCGGTATTTACCGTGCGGTATCAGTATCAGCGTAATACCGATTTACCGTACAGAATCAAAACTAAAAATACCGAATTTTCGGTACTGAAATTATTCATGTGTTGCCCAACTTGTGTGTCTTCGTATTGAGTAAAGTTTCTCAGTAAACAGTTTTGATTCGGTACTTTAATTAAAATTACTCTCAGAATTATACAAATCCATCAGACCATCAGTTTGACAGGCCTTGAGCGAGCAAAAGGAATAAACACTCACAGATGGCTGACCTAGTTACGGGCATAACAATCAATGCAGTTGTTAGAATATATACACACTACACAGTGTATCAAAGAAGCAGTGCTGTGACTAATTAATGCTACATTGTAACGTCGACAATGCCACACTGACTGTCACTGTGTAATACTCAGGTGGTGGCAGTCCGTATAGCACGTGGCTTTGGCGACTTCAAAGACACCGACAATGCAAGTGGCATAAACAGAAATAAGGTCCGATTTCATTTATACAGTGAATCAAATCTACTTTCACTTTCTAAAAATAGAACAGATCCATCAATTGATTAAATTCTAAGATTTATTTCGGCGTTGCGGCTATTGATTGGGATTTGTGAATTGTGATCACTGATTACTACTCACAATTCTATTCACTCGTGAAAATGTGACGAAATTGACACGTATATATATTGTAGCCATGCAATTATGCAATCTCGTATTCTTTTCAAAAGCGGTTTGACGGCCTGCGTGTACATGTAAATGATCAAAGAGATTTGTGAATATCACTTAATTGAATAATTGTGTAGGTCATTGTGTTCCTCATTTAGCTGTTGTCGCGAATGTAGTAAATCCGTGGGCATATTTTCATGTATCTTGTTCAGTTAAAAACTTGAGTTACCGGGAATTTCTGCTCTGGTTTTGTAATTTAATAGCAATACCGATTACCGTACCGATACCGCGGTAAATCGACGAAAATTTACCGATACCGATACCGAGCTTAAAATTTCAATACCGCCCATCTCTACTCGCAAATAATAATTTAAAGCCCTATCATCATTGTATTTGATGCATTTCAGAATCAAGAATCTGAGCTGGCAAGGATGTCTTTGTATGTGAAATTTGATCCATTAGTTTCACTGACTTCCCAGAAGACAATAGGTATAATATAATGGCAACTTTATTAAAACATTATTTGGATATCCAAACACTTAGTTACAGCACAAACAAGTATAATATAATGGAAACTTTATTAAAACATTATTTGGATATCCAAACACTTACTTACAACTCAAACAGGTATAATATAATGACAACTTTATTAAAACATTATTTGGATATCCAAACACTTACTTACAGCACAAACAAGTATAATATACAATGGCAACTTTATTAAAACATTATTTGGATATCCAAACACTTACTTACAGCACAAACAGGTATAGTATAATGGCAACTTTATTAAAACATTATTTGAATATCCAAACACAAATGTTATATGACAATATCTTCATCTGAGACTTAACAGCTAACATATCTTATTTTGTTTATTGGTGATCTACTGCCCTCATAAATTTATTAACTCAAATAGATTCATTTTAATATGTATAGATAAATTGTGTTTCTCTTGAAGACCAGGAAGTACTATTTTTGTGGAAGTGGACAAAATCGGTCAATTATTTTTCAGGAAATGAGTATTTGCTTGAAGATGTACATGCGACTTGATTTTTAGGAAGTTTAGTTTTGAAAACTGTTCTGTAATCTCAATGCTAAAATAACCCTTCTCTATGTCACACTGACAAGCCTGATTATAGTGTGTCTGTCATTTGCAGAGTGAGGTCCCCAAAGGGTGAATTTAGTGACGCTATCCTGCATAGCGGGCTAGCATCACTATATTCACCCTCTGGGGACCTCATTCTGCTAAGGCTTCATCTTCTCTGGAAAGTTATTTATTATCAAATTTCTATAGAAACTTCTTCACATAGATTCTATTTCTTTTTTAATTTAGTTTCTCTATTTCTCCAAATTGGCAGATGACACATTGCATAATCGAGGTTCCCAATGGGTGTACATCACAATATTCACCATTTGAAAACTTCAATCTGAGTCTATGTCTCCCTAGCAGACGAGGTCTAAGCAGAATGAGGTCCCCAGAGGGTGAATTTGATGATTCTAGCCCACTATGCAGAATAGCGTCACTAAATTCACCCTCTGGGGACCTCATTCTGCAAATGACAGGCACACTAAACCCAGGCTTGCACATTGAACTTGCTATCAAACTGCAGTGATCCAAATTGGGGCACTAACAGTTGGGATTTAGTATATTATATTTACTGTACAGGAATAATTTCAGATAGTCTATTAATGTCCTTTTTTTTCCTCAGAGAAAAAGACCGCTCCCACAGCTCCTGTCAGCCAAGATTTGGAAACGACCAAAAATTGGTGAGTTTAGAAACTGTTGACCAAGCCCTTTCGCCTCTGTGTGTGATTCGGGAGGTGTCTGAGCAGCTTTTTTTTTTTTTTTTCAGCTTTAATATTTTTGTTTAAACTATATCTAAATTAATTTCATATTATTATCCCAAAGTTTGGCAGGGGATATAGAAATGGGCTCTGAGTCCATCCGTCTGTCTGTGAGTCTGCCCGTAAAAACTTTGAAGTTCTATATCTTGGTCATCGTCAGTCGGATTTTATTGATCTTTGGTATCTTGATGAACCAACATGGGAGAAAGAGTATTTACATAGTATTTCGTCCATTGATCTGAGCAGCTTTTTTTTTCTTTTTCAGCTTTAATATTTTTTGTTTAAACTATATCTAAATTAAATTCATATTATTATCCCAAAGTTTGGCAGGGCATATAGAAATGGGCTCTGAGTCCATCCGTCTGTCTGTGAGTCTGCCCGTAAAAACTTTGAAGCTCTATATCTTGGTCATCGTCAGTCGGATTTTATTGATCTTTGGTATCTTGATGAACCAACATGGGAGAAAGAGTATTTACATAGTATTTCGTCCATTGATTTTTTCCCCCAGAATTAGACCCTTAAAATTTAGTAATGTGTGAAAATGGATTTTACTCTTGCATGACTAAATCCTTTGGCACACCCTACAGGCCATATCCCTCATCCTATCATCACCAAACCTCATATGGATCTTTGGGGTGGCCTCAAGATGATCATGGGAGCTGTCAATTTTATTTTTTTTTAAACATGGCCATCTTTATTATCTTGAAATATGGGTTTTTTTTTGTTGGAGCGTCCGTCCATCAACTATTTCATTTAGCACACTCTACAGGCCACATCCCTCATCCAATCGTCACCAAAATTGATTTAAGATGTGGATGCTTGGGGTGGTGACCTAGATGACAGCTATCAATATTTTTCGATAATTTGTTAAAAAACAAGGCCGCTGGCAGCCACCTTGGATTTTACACTTTGCATTATGCCATTTACAACTAGTCTGCAGGTACCTGTTCCAATGTGTGTGACAATTATTACCCTGATGAGCCTGAACACTCAATAACCAATTACTGCTTCCTGGGGACAGGGGGCGGTTCAGCCACAATGTGGCTAGCAATTTCACTGTTCATTGACAGGTGCCCTTTTTTAGCATGGGTGGTGCGAAGCAGACACAGTACAAGTGGCCTTGCTCAAGGGTCACAACTTGGCACGAAATTTGAACAGCGTACGATCCGACAATTACACGTCAATCAATTCATCCAAGCCACTGCTGTGTGAAATATTAGGTCTTCATGTGTTGACAGCGATGACACATCCAACACGCTAACCACTGGACCACGGAGCGCCTTCGGCACATCCTACATGCCACATCCCTTATCCAATCATCACCAAACTCTAGGTGACATCTTGATGGGAGCCATCAGTTTTTTTCCCATATTCGTTAAAAAACATGGCCTGCAATGGCCATCTTCGATTTCACATTTGAAATATTGGCACATCATGCAGCCCACATTTGTAAGGTTAATGTTATTTTACTCTCTGCTCCTTTCCCTTTGCAGTATGGAAGAAACATTACTGCTGCTAGGAACACCTCCAAAAAAAAAGAAATCGATGCCAAAACGAAAAGCTGAAATAGTGCCTCCAGTAACACTGCCTCCAAAATCGTCAGCAATGACTGGCAACTCATCTGATGTATCAATGATTATGAAACGAAAAAATTCAGATACGGATCTGGACCTGATATTATCGAGTACCTTACCACATGAGGCTTTGACTACTGATGTAAGTAATAGGATGTTACAAGTCTTTGTTCATTTCTGATGTTTTTATATTGTCAAAATAGGTTGATAAACCATACTCATGCATATGATTTATATACTCAGCAATGTCTTGTTTAAGTGACAAAATATTATTTTGCAAATTTAGCAAGTTTTCGCACTATAGTTAGAGCTTAAAATCTGACGAGGATCAGAATCATGATTCTTAGGCTGAATGAACTGCCTGGCCCCGAATTCACCCAAATGCATTCTCATTAGTTATTACCTCTGTGCTCTAAAATATCTCTATTCCAAATATGAACAGGGATTTGAGTCCGCATGTGACCGAATGCATGCATTTTTACCTCCAGAATTGACCAGAAACCGAACGCGGGTGCACGTCTGATCAGTGTTGTCATATCATTTTCGAAAGTATTAGCCTAATCAGTTGTCTTTTGTATAATGCTTTTAGTCCATAAGCCAGCATAAGCCTGAAAAAAACAACAGATATCATTATATCATTAGATATCATTATGTTTGTTTCCCCCATTTAGTTAACAATTGAGAATTCACAGTTTGAATACATCATTGGCAGTTTGTTTTACAGCTGTTAATACACTATATATAAATGAGCTGAGTTTTTACACAAGCACTGTCCGCATAAACAGCCGTTCTCTTTAAACTGTTTATAAAACTTTGTCATTCAGAATGATTGAACCGTTACATTCTTAGCACACATTGAATTCTGAATAGACATTTAAGTTTATAAAAAATCTACAATCTACGGTAAGCATTGGCAGTGGGTATTGCTTTTAAAATAGTCAAATCTGTTAAAAGCGCCATAAACAGAAAGAATATTATAATTATAGACAAATTTTGTTCTTAAACCAATCATAAATATTGCGTAAATTACATGTTATTGTCATGTTAGTACTCTGTGTCATGTAAACAAACGCCATGTTGTAAACATATAGTACGTAAAGATTATGCGTATAAGCAAAACATGCCGGGGAGACCCCACTAAGTGAATTTTGTTAGAAATGCCACCAAGTTGTATACAACATACTAGTATAATGCTCGCTAATCTTTGCCTCTCAAGATTTAGGTGTTGAATGGGTTACAGTGAAACATTCTCTTAAAAAAAAAATCTCCACGGTGTTGAGTGTTTTGCTTATCTCTCAATATTTACGCACTGTATATAAACAAACGCTCGGCTCACACAAAGTGTATTTTCTGGATAATATCGCATTCATACTAGCATTATACTATTCTACATGTATTAGTATATTCTTGAAGAAATTTTCATAATTTGGTAACTGTTATTTCTAGATTTATAACGAAGGCCATCCATCCATTAAACACCGTCCTGGAAAGAGCTTAGCATAAGACATGGAATCGGCAAATTGTCAATCAGCGACATAATTACAAATGCAACAAGGTCATCACTCTTTGTACTGGCAGCTTCATGTTTCATGGTGGCAAATTTTCTATAAACCAAATAACTCTTGATATCTAAACCAAACAGAAAGGGAAGGCCGAAGGGTGTTCGGTTTGGAGAGGTTTTACTGTACTGTAATTCAGATGGTAGAAAGATAAGTAACCACTTACTCAGTACATGAGATTATAAAAACATTTGTGCAGATCTTAAAGGCAATTTTTCGGTCAAAATATATATGTGAAAACATTATTTTTTTTAGCTAAAGGCACACACTCAAACTGCTGTTACGTCCCATGAACCAGCTGGAGAGGATAATATAATTCAGGTATGGCACCGGTAGGCGAAATGTTAATAAAAAGCCTAAAATGAATGTCATGCTGAGCAACGATATAACTCCACTTCACTATTTCATGGAAATAAAAAAATATATAAATTTTTGTTTAATAGTGATTCTATTATACTACGTCTCAATAAATTGCAATTAAAAATTGCATGGAGAATGTAGTCTATAGGTATATTTATTTTGAGGTGGGGTATAATGATATCAAATTGTTCAGTCTGTTGGTTTGTCCTTTTATTCCTTCATTTTCGTGTTAAATTATGAGCCTTTCTCGACTTAAATTACCTGATTTGATAACATTACGGTTTCTGACTGATCACTCCATTTTGGGTTATTTGGTCGGAGCTACACGCCAAGTTCGAATATGGGTTTGGTCCAATGATTTTTGAATGAGTAACTTAGAAAATTTATCTAATTTGATCACATTTTTATGGGCAAACGGCATGGTATGGCACTTATCTCAACCCCGATCTAAAAAGTCATTAAAACCAGGTTTAGTGACTGCGGTAAAACCGAATTGACCTGTTTTAAAGCAGATTATTGGCATGTCAAACGTCACGCACCAATTAAGTCAAATTGCCAGTCTTCTATGTTGTTTCAGTGGAATGGTGTGTATATTTGGTGCTCTTGTACTTTCTTTGCACTGTAATTTTTTGCAAATATTTCCCAAAACCAGTTAGTTAAGACGCGTTGATATTTTAAGCCTTTCCAGTGAACTGTAATATCACTACTTAGTTATTTTACCCTAAATGAACAGGACACTCCATTTCACTATTTATATTCTAAGGTTTTGAAGTATTCAGAGTCAGAGTTCCAGAAATATAAGAAGGATTTACTGATGGACATGCAGGGACGTCTTCTCACTAAAGAAAAAACATGGCACAAACGAGAGGAACTGCTGGTCAGGAAATGTTCTGTCTTGAAAGAAAATAAAGAAAAAGCTGAGACAGAAGTAAAAAATCTCAGGTAATTCTGAGTAATTGAATTGTAGTCTCAAGCCTGCAAATAGTGTGTCTGTCATTTGCAGCATGATGTCCCCAGAGGTTGAATTCAGTGGTGCTATCCTGCACATTGGACTAACATCACTAAATTCACCCTCTTCGGACCTCATTCTGCTTAGGCCTCACCTTCAGTCTCAAATTAACATTGTTTTTAGTTACTTTATCCCTTCTGGGAAGTTTGTATATCCCCTAATTTGCAGAAGATAAATGCATAATCGAGGTGACTAATGGGTGAACATCACCAACTTCAACTAGGGAACTTCAATATTTTTTGCAAATATTTCAATATGATACTAGGCCTCCCCATAGGCTCACATAGCAGTTGAGGCCTAAGCAGAATGAGGTAGCGTCACTAAATTCACCCTCTAGGGACCTCATTCTGCAATGACACACACTATTTGCAGGCATGTGTTATTTAATTTATTGACAAGGAAAGAAATTTTAAATTACCAAATTCCTATGTCCTCAAATATCATATTTGCAGCCCCGTTAATTAGCATCCGCTATCAGCTGAGCTGAGGCAAAAAGCAATTTTGTCAGCTATTTTTTAGCCGAGTCAAATTTCAGAACCTGCTAATGTTTTGTGCGAAATTAAAACAAATTATTGCAGACTGCTAAAATTTATTGTTGAATGACAATAACTAGGAGATGAACGAACTATCTTGATAATCAGCAATTTTACGCCAGACCAGCCTACAGTAATGCTCTAATTAATCGACTCCTTAACCACAGCAGAATTATGGGTAACTTTTCAGGATTTAGTCGGAAATATGGCTTGTTGCCATTCATCGGAAAGCTCTCGCCGACTAAATCCTGAAAAGTTACCCATAATTCTGCTGTGGTTAAGGAGTCGATTACTTAGAGCATTACTGTAAGTCTGACATGATAATGGACCAAGATCCAATTTCAGCCCTGAGCCCTTGCAATTTCAGCACTTGAAAAATGACATGAAATTGCATGCAATTCTATATTGACTTCTAAGTCTTTTTCGATAGCATTGCATTTTGCAATTGTAAGGCCAAAAAAAAAAGGGTTTTGTTTCACGGGCACCGGCGCGTCGACTTTTAACCCCCGCGTCGGTGCTTTTTATTGGTATTTTGACCCCAGCAAATATAAAATAGACCTAATTCCACGAAATACCACGAAAATAGGTAACAGCAAATACAACTCGCGATTTTACATCAAGTAAGCTTTAATATTCTGTCTTGTTTATTACCTATGTAAAGGTGTCATACAACTGGATTCAGAGTGTAAGTATTCCAAAAACATATCCGGGGAAATTGCCGGGAAAGGAGAGTTTATTTTATGCAAAAAAGTATTTGGTTGTTTAAAAAGTTGGAATAAATTTTCTGGATGAAATGGTACATGACAAAAAGCGACATAGCACTCAATTTCATACATTTGAGCAGGGCCATGTACCAGAATACTAACCTAAATCACGCTCTACCTGTTTGGAACTCTAAAATAATTCTATATTGCAAATTTGGTTTTGAAAACATCAAATGACTTTAAGTTTACAATAAATGTTCCGGTTCCGATTCTCAAAGTTAGTTTTTGTTGTTGTCATCACCACCACCGGAAATGAAAACGAAACTGAATTTTTGTTTCCTGGGGGGGTGAGGTGATAATTGGTTATTGGGTTGACTTTTGAGACAAATATTAAATTGTATTGTGCAACAAAGATGCACTTTTGCACAGAAAATGTATTAAATAGGAAGAAATAATTTGCTGTGGAACAAACTGCATCTGTGCTGCACAATTTGACAAAGCCAGCAATTCATAAAACCTTTCTTAATAATTAAGTTAAGTACCCCCAACAGTCAATATCTAGCCTGTTTGTTAGTTTTGTAAGTTTTCCAGTATGAGGAATATGGCTTGTGGAAAATAAAAAATAAAAAATAAAACCCTCCCTCCCTCATCGTTTTTTAAAAATAATTGCCCGTGAAACAAAACTCTTTTTTTTTTTGGCTCAAGCTGAAGTTATTTGTGTTGAGCATGGAACTACATGACGATCCTATGGTTTTTGAACTACATGACGATCCTATGGTTTTTAGCCGAGGAAAAATTTCTGGCCTTGGAAATTTTGAGCCCACACAAATGTATGCTAATTAACAGGCCTGAATTTGATTGGAACATGCAAACAAATTATTGTTTTATTGCAGAAATATTCACCAAGCCAGCACTTTATTCAGGCTAATTGTTTTCACCAACATCAATATACCCAGACCATTTATAAGACCTGCAAAAACATTCCACCCTAGTATCAATAGAATGTTTATAATTATTATCTTTCTTCTACACCAGTGAAAACCCTGTGTTAATACTACCAGTCAAGTATATATATTCTGCAGGTAGCTTCTTATATTTTAAGCTAGCTTCTTATATTTTAGGGTAGTCTTATCCAATATCTGTAGATTAACAAGTTTTCTGGATCATTTTTATTGTTTACTGAATCCACTTTCATGACACAGTTTTTATATGTTGTTTCAGGAAAGCATGTGCACAGTATGAAACCATGATAGAGCATCTACTACGTAAGTATATTTTTTTCTGGAGTGTGTTGTGTTCCTTACTTCCCATAACAAAATGTTTTCCAAACATTTTCTTTACCCAAATTTTCCACTTAAGTCAACCTTTTGAGTAGACCTTTACTCAATTAACCTATTGTTATATAAACGACTTTCATTGAATCATCATTGTTGAAACGAAATCGTCTAATCGGATACATAAATATCATACTGCTATGAGGCTGCAAATAGCGTATCTGCAAAATGAGGACCCCAGAGGGTGAATTTAGTGATGTTATCCTGCAAGTCAGGCTAGCATCACCAAATTCACCTTCTGGGAACCTCATTCTGTTTAAGCCTCAACTGCTATGGGACACCTGGGATCTGAATGAATTTTCCCAGTTGAAGTTGGTGATGTTTACCCCTTAGTCACCTCGATTATGCATTTTATATTCTGCAAATTGCTGGATATAGAAACTTCCCAGAAGGGAAAAAGTAATTAAAAACAATGTTAATTTGAGACTATAGATACTTCCCAGAAGATGAGGCCTAAGCTGAATGAGGTCACCAGAGGGTGAATTTGGTGATGCTAGCCCACTGGGAAATCCATTTAGTATAGAAATGGACAAATGGTAAGTATTAGTGAGTTTTACCTTGAAAGAATATCTTTTATCTTCAACAGAGAATCAGAAGAAAGTTGCCAGCGAATCAAAAGAGAGTGTGCAACAAATAAAAGATGACAGGGACCAGGTTTGTTGAAACTATTAACGATATGGTGACTTAACCCTTAAAGTGATGAGATACACTCCGGAAGGTAGTCCAAGTCTTCTCGTAATAAAACCAGCTAAGATATTGGGATGGAGATGCTGGTATTTAGTCCGAGATCGCCGCCATAGGCTTCTTATAACACGAGTTACGCCCAGGGTTTGTGGCGGGAATTCGTGGTGTATTTTACTCAATTTACCTCTCAAATCAATACATGATGCTATATACATCGGAAAGAGTGACATCTTATGGTCACAATGGTGTATAATAATCTTAACTTTCATGTTAAATTACACATATAATATTCCGGTTGTTTGCCACTAACGTCGCTTTTTTTTATATGTTTGTTTACGTTTTAACTGAAAGCCGAGTGTTCCGAAGAACTTCGGCATTGTCCGGAGTTTGTTTTGGCGGAGACGAATTTCGATACAAACTAGATGGCAGCCTCCATATCTCCGTCAAAGGTATCTTGCCCACTGAACTATATGGTATATTATCCCAAGTAGGAGGGGTTAACTCTCTGAGTTGAAAAAAAACGTACGGAAATTCTATGGTACATATCTTCTGTCATGTTCATGACCCGTGTAATCACGTGGTTTCTGACACGTAGTGAAAGAATCGCCATATTTTTTTTCCCTCCACACCAGGACGGGTGCAAAAAGAATCTCTCACAAAGAATACGAAGCTAAGTTGCAGTTTGTATAGCAAAAACAGTTTTGTTTTTTGTTTTATACAAACAACATTATTTCTTTGCTTATAGTTGAAAATTATGTAACGATTCACATAAAGATTACGACGGTTTGTTCCGAATATAATAATATCGGAACCGGATGACTCGTTTCGTTTTAACCGACTTTGTCTTCCATAATTTTAATCGGTCAATGATTTAATATCCGTTTTCTGTGCAGACAATATGCAACGTTTCTGGCCTATTAAAGGCAGAACATTCGAGGCACCATTGGATATGACTAAAGACGCTGATCGTTTTCTTTATAACAAATCTATGGCATACAGGTGACGTGTTATTTAAGTTACCACGTGCGTTGACGGTGGTTAAAGGTATCACGAAATTAGGTGACTTATTTTCGAGTTCATTTTTTCGTTTGACGGCTTTCTTTATACGTTGACAATCATCGTCTGGTGTACAACTGACGGAAATAGCAGTGTTTACACGCTTGTGAAATAGGCTGATAGGATTGTAAAATCCCGAATGTCACTTTGAACCTTTTTCACCCTGGATGATTAACAATGGTGCCGTTACTGCCTTGGTTGCCACATGGTAACATAACACAACAGGTGTATTTGTGATTGTTCGCAATCACATTAATTACTTTCACAGGACTGCTAATCGAGGTAAGACCAGGTTCATGACTCGCCTTCCCCGTAGCTCCCCTTGAAGTCGCTTCCCTCGTTTCGAGGTCCCAAGAGTTGAGAACGAAAGTCGATATATAGGGTTCCTCTAATTAGCGTAAATTGGCGTAATTAGCACTCGGAGCGATAGTCACACCACACAGGACGCGGGTTGGGGCTACCCATCGAACCCGTAGCTCACACGAGTTGCTTCCCCTAGGACACGGACAAACTCGCGGGGAAGGATCCAGAGAATTTTTGTTTGGGGACACCTGTTCTGTATTTGAGTATGTGCCCATATAAATTTGGATGTTAAAATATTCAGTACTGGATACTTGATTGTGCAAATAAAGGCTCCATATTATAGAGTATAGACTGCGGGCTGATGATTTGCATTACTAGGACATTTTGTTGAATTGTAGAAAAATTCCTTGAAAATATGGAAGATCCAACTGGATTAAATACTATCTACATTGAATTTGGGGACATTTGGGTCTCTATAGTTTGGGCACCCAAACCTGTAACAGGTATCAAAACATCCCTGTATCCTTCTCTGACTTGCCGATATATCGTGTTCCTCTAATTGGCGTAATTAGCACTCGGGGCGATAGTCACACCAAACAGGCGCGGGTTGGGGCTACCCATTGAACCCATGAGTCACATTGGTGCACTCCCTGGACTATCGAATGGGACGTCAATCTGCTTCTGCGGGTCGACCGTTGGCTGTTGACGTGCCCCGGACGGCTGTGACCACTGAGCTCTACTAAAACACTCGACACCCGCCGTCCATCGCTACAAGTCGTCATCTCGGGGTCAGCGCGGCTGGGGGATACACCCTCGGTGATCCCTGACCATGCTCTCCGGTGCCTTATGATCATAGTGTGTGGAAGTTTGGGCTAAAATTACTAGTCGAATGGTCATTTTACTTTGTCTCAATTCAAATTAGGAGATTTTTTCTCAAATTATTACATTTACGCAATTATTTGGCACCTGAAAGTTTATCCTCCATGCCTTCTGCCCCAGCTGGGCTTGGAATGGGATCACAGTTCACAGGCTTGTTTCCTCCTTATTATAAGTCCCCACTTCCGGGGGCTTGGCTGACAGGTTACTGGCCGCATTCTGGCCAACAGCTGCCAGTAACTTTGGGTTTGATTTTAAATGAAAACAAAAGATCTTATTCCCTGACGCCATTATAGCAGGAAGCTTGCTTGGGAACTGGTACCTACTAACCTCCCATCGCCAGTTCGGTCGGTTGGATATCGGGATCGGTCCTGCTGCTGCTCCACCCCGAGATGTACATGCTCTGGACATTCCTCCGGGGTCCCCAATGACCAGACCTCACATGCAATTAGAAATGAAGCTTGTCGTGGTGTATTGTGCTGTTAACACTCCATCGACGGATGGAGATCAGGATCAGATCGAGCAGTCGCTCCAGCACGAGGTGAAAGGGCTTTCGACATTCCTTTCGGGTCACCTTTACATGCGCTTACGAGGGAGCTCAGTTAGTTGTTCAGGGTTCTCTGATGCAGCCAAGCGCAGGCAGAAAATTAATGTCGAATTTTGATTAGCAAATAACCTCAGATTGACATGATTTGATAGCATTGTTCTACAATCATTTACAATTTAACAGAACATCAGAGTGCTTTCCCTTGTTTCGAGGGTTCCAAGGAAGCGATAGAAACCTTTACAACCAGGACACTGTCACTTGTCGATGTATAGTGTTCCCTTCATTGGCGTAATTAGCACTCAGGATGATAGTCCCACCAAACAGGTCGCGGGTTGGGGCTACCCATCGAACCCATTGGCCGCATTTGGTGGGCTTTCTGGACTATTGACAGGGACTCCAAGTCGGATACTACGGGACGACTGTTGGCATACCTTGGGACAGTCAAATGAGGAAATAGGATACAAGTTGCATGGCTTTTGTTAGCATTTGGGTAGCAACTTGCCCTGTGATGCCGGTCAGTTTGTACCCTGCTTAACGTCGTCAGAGATGGGTGGTTATGCCATCGGACTGCACACTTGGCGACCTGGGTTCGACCATCCTGAGAGGTATTCAACCATTTTACTGTTCTCGGGTTGGGATGTGTTCAACTTCTTGCCTTATAAGTGGTTGCTTCTTTCCATGTTCCATCCAGCTCTTTCATGGTCACGGGCTTTGCTGGAGAATGTCTATAGTCATTCATATCACTAGATTAGTATATGACTCTCACCCTTTCATT
This sequence comes from Siphonodentalium dalli, assembly GCA_032622095.1. Lineage (NCBI taxonomy): Eukaryota > Metazoa > Mollusca > Scaphopoda > Gadilida > Siphonodentaliidae > Siphonodentalium > Siphonodentalium dalli. The sequence continues at coordinate 194,340,867 of CP136062.1, read as the reverse complement.
TTCCTGACTTTTTAAGACGTGTTCTGGACTGGTTCGGGTGCTCGATAGGGTAACTATTTACATCTCGATTTGGGACGCAAGAATCGGAGATAAACAAGCATACATGCTTTATCTCCGACCTCGCTGTGTTTCTGTAATAGATACGAATGACATATATTTTGTCTTCAGGTTGCTTTCAGTGCTAACTCAACATGGATTTCACTTTTGTTGTCCAGTCATACACCGATGAGTCCATTATCCATGGTTCGACATATGCTCATTTTCAGAACACTGTTTACATGAGGTCTCGTTCAGCACCCCACTCGGTCCTTTGCTGACCTCAGCGATTGCCAATGCAGGATAATGTTGCACCTGTGGGGCAGCATATGAATCGTGTTGGGTACAATTCATAAAGTTTCATTACATACCTGCCGTCGGTTTCTGCTGGTTTTGGGCTTGTGCCACAATCCTGATGCCTCGTTAGTCCAATTTTTGTTTTTGTGGATTTCCACCTTAACGATATTGGAATTTCGGTTCCTGGATGCCTTTCTGTCATGGATTCAGTAGCCTGTGATTGGTCAGTTGGGTTTAACTGTGTGGGTGGGCATTTCCATATTTGGGAACGTCATCGGGGAAAACATGTCATGGCTTATTACATCTTAGTCGGTCATATCTCGAACTCCAGGCTTCAAACTAAGTTTTCTGCTGTGAAACTCCAATTCTGAGCCCTGTTGTTCATACGGCCTGAGCCTTGCAACGTATGTCTGTGTAATACCCATTCGCTTCCCGGTCAGGCTATTGGTCAATGATACCTCCTCCTTATCGACAGTGGCATGTCTCCAAGTAGTTGGTGTCGGGCCCTTTCTTGGGAGCTTGCAGCTGGTTTTTCATCGGGCTCTCATCGTGTACTGGGACACGTCCCAACCCACTCAAGATTTGGGTCGGGGGTGGGTTCTATTGTTTTTAAGGGGGGGTCTTCGTTATTTCTTGCGGCTTTTGCTGCCTGGGTTAGCCTGTTAGGTGCGGTATTAGTATTTAGCCATCCCTGGGTTTATAATACCCGGCTGGGGATTTCTTGTCAACGGGTATTTTTCTATTTCCATTTCCTTAGAACATGGATGCTTCTCCCACCTGTTAGAAAATTCTATGCTTTACCATATAGTTCAGTGGGCAAGATACCTTTGACGGAGATACAATATTTTCCTAAAAAAGTAAAATATATATCTCCTAGAAGTATCTTGCCCACTGAACGCTGAGCTCCCTCCCAGGGTTTCGCACCCACCCCGCTCACAAGGAATGTCCTACTGGGGATAAAAAATTTGGCGATTCTTTCACTACGTGTCAGAAACCACGTGATTACACGGGTCATGAACATGACAGAAGATATGTACCATAGAATTTCCGTACGTTTTTTTTCAACTCGGACAGTTAACCCCTCCTACTTGGGATAATATACCATATAGTTCAGTGGGCAAGATACTTCTAGGAGATATATATTTAACTTTTTTAGGAAAATATTGTATTTATTCTAATGCTCGTTGTGTTTACACTTTTTTAAACTGTGAGAGGGTTGTAATTCCCGTAATTTATTTAATGTATTACATTTATATCTTCAATATTTACTTTATCTATTTATTTATTTATTTATTGACACACATAATTACAATTACAATGGAGAATTCATTGCCATGTGCGTGGTTAGTCGAAAATCTACGGAATGTTTTCACCGGAAAATGCAGAACACAGTTCGCGAGGTCAACTGAGTTCGCATACTTTTAAAAATATGTCAACAATGCGGTAAATGTCTCTTTTCACATTAAATTACCGCTTTCAATTCACAACTGATGTGGGTTTCAGATCATATATCATGTCTTCTGCGGAAAAAAATCCGTTTATTGTCGCAATTGTGATATTTTATTTCATATAATTGTGGTTTTATTTGAGCGGGTCACTAACGCTTAACTCATGTTATAAGAAGCCTATGGCGGCGATCTCGGACTAAATACCAGCATCTCCATCCCAATATCTTAGCTGGTTTTAGACTTGGACTATCCTGAAGGGTGATCAAATAGAAATAGAGAATAATCTAGCTCAAAGTTGTTACTTTTAGGAATATTAACCCAAATTGACAACAAACACCACCATTCTTATATATTAATTAAAAGCAGTGACTCTTGATGGCTAAATCATTATACCCCCATCCCAAAAGATGGGGGGGGGGGGGGTATACTGCATTACATGCAACCTTCCGTCCGTCCATGCATGCATCCGTCCATCCGCTCATATGTCTCAACCATGGGTGATCGGATCGGATCAAATTTGGTATGCAGGTTTGTCATCAGGAGGGCTTTCAAAAGAGCGTTGACATTGTTCACATTTTCCGTTCAAGAGTTATCCCCCTTTGTTTATCTGAAAAAGTCAGATTTCTGTCGAGCCGCTCATATATCTAAACCATGGCAGGGACTGACCAAGCTATAAGATTTCAGGAGCCAGTTTACAAGCCTATATGGCAAATTTGGGAGCCAGATTTCACATTTGAGAGCCGGAATTTCAGCATTTGAATTTTAATGATTCAAAACAAACATAAACTCTGCAATCATTTAATACATAACTTCAAACAACAAAACAATGAAAGTCTGATTGATTATTAGAGTGGTAAACTTAACATTTAAAGTCTGATTGATTATTAGAGTGGTAAACTTAACATTTAAAGTCTGATTGATTATTAGAGTGGTAAACTTAACATTTAAAGACTGATTGATTATTAGAGTGGTAAACTTAACATTTAAAGACTGATTGATTATTAGAGTGGTAAACTTAACATTTAAAGTCTGATTGATTATTAGAGTGGTAAACTTAACATTTAAAGTCTGATTGATTATTAGAATTGTAAACTTAACATTTAAAGTCTGATTGATTATTAGAGTGGTAAACTTAACATTTAAAGACTGATTATTAGAGTGGTAAACTTAACATTTAAAGTCTGATTGATTATTAGAGTGGTAAACTTAACATTTAAAGTCTGATTGATTATTAGAGTGGTAAACTTAACATTTAAAGACTGATTGATTATTAGAGTGGTAAACTTAACATTTAAAGACTGATTGATTATTAGAGTGGTAAACTTAACATTTAAAGTCTGATTGATTATTAGAGTGGTAAACTTAACATTTAAAGTCTGATTGATTATTAGAGTGGTAAACTTAACATTTAAAGACTGATTGATTATTAGAGTGGTAAACTTAACATTTAAAGTCTGATTGATTATTAGAGTGGTAAACTTAACATTTAAAGACTGATTGATTATTAGAGTGGTAAACTTAACATTTAAAGTCTGATTGATTATTAGAGTGGTAAACTTAACATTTAAAGTCTGATTGATTATTAGAGTGGTAAACTTAACATTTAAAGACTGATTGATTGTTAGAGTGGTAAACTTAACATTTAAAGACTGATTGATTATTAGAGTGGTAAACTTAACATTTAAAGTCTGATTGATTATTAGAGTGGTAAACTTAACATTTAAAGACTGATTGATTATTAGAGTGGTAAACTTAACATTTAAAGTCTGATTGATTATTAGAGTGGTAAACTTAACATTTAAAGTCTGATTGATTATTAGAATTGTAAACTTAACATTTAAAGTCTGATTGATTATTAGAGTGGTAAACTTAACATTTAAAGACTGATTATTAGAGTGGTAAACTTAACATTTAAAGTCTGATTGATTATTAGAGTGGTAAACTTAACATTTAAAGTCTGATTGATTATTAGAGTGGTAAACTTAACATTTAAAGACTGATTGATTGTTAGAGTGGTAAACTTAACATTTAAAGTCTGATTGATTATTAGAGTGGTAAACTTAACATTTAAAGTCTGATTGATTATTAGAGTGGTAAACTTAACATTTAAAGACTGATTGATTATTAGAGTGGTAAACTTAACATTTAAAGTCTGATTGATTATTAGAGTGGTAAACTTAACATTTAAAGTCTGATTGATTATTAGAGTGGTAAACTTAACATTTAAAGTCTGATTGATTGTTAGAGTGGTAAACTTAACATTTAAAGTCTGATTGATTATTAGAGTGGTAAACTTAACATTTAAAGTCTGATTGATTATTAGAGTGGTAAACTTAACATTTAAAGTCTGATTGATTATTAGAGTGGTAAACTTAACATTTAAAGTCTGATTGATTGTTAGAGTGGTAAACTTAACATTTAAAGTCTGATTGATTATTAGAGTGGTAAACTTAACATTTAAAGTCTGATTGATTATTAGAGTGGTAAACTTAACATTTAAAGTCTGATTGATTATTAGAGTGGTAAACTTAACATTTAAAGTCTGATTGATTATTAGAGTGGTAAACTTAACATTTAAAGTCTGATTGATTATTAGAGTGGTAAACTTAACATTTAAAGTCTGATTGATTATTAGAGTGGTAAACTTAACATTTACAGGTTTGTGTTCTTTGAGAGTTTTTTTGTAGCAATGCTTTCCAGTTCTTTGCATGTACCATGCAGGTAATAAAACATTTTATTATACCCCCCGCAACGAAGTTAGGGGGGGGTATACTGGAGTCAGCTCGTCCATCCGTCCGTCCGTCGGCGTCGTCCGTCCATGGACACAAATTTGTCCGGAGTTTTTCTCAGTCGTTTTTTTATCAATTTCCGTGAAACTTGGCACAGACATCAACCACCATGGGAACCTGTGCACCTGCGATTATGACGTCTGTTGGACTTTTTTTAGTGGAGTTATCCCCCCTTTTTCGACTTAGAAAATTTTCACAACATGTATACTTTTGTCCGAGCTTTTATTCCTACATTTTTCAGTCAATTTTTTTAAAACGTGGCACAGATATTTAGTACCATGGGAACTTGTGCACTTGCGATTATGACGTCTGTCCGACATTTTTTGGTGGAGTTATCCCCCTTTTTTTATTTAGAAACTTTTTTTGCAACATTCATAATTTTGTCCGAGCTTTTATTCCTACATTTTTCGGTCAATGTTTTTTAATCTTGGCACTGATATTTAGTACCATGGGAACCTGTGCACCTGCGATTATGACGTCTGTCCGACATTTTTTGGTGGAGTTATTCCCCTTTTACAACTTAGAATTTTTTTCGCAACATACATAATTTTGTCCAAGCTTTTATTCCTACATTTTTCGGTCAATAGGTTTAAGATTAGGGTTATGGTTGTACACCTGCAATGGGAACTGTTATTTTATTATTTTAACTAAATGTTTACTGACATGTGAAACATCTTAGTATTTTAAAAACAGGGGGGTATCCGTAGTCCCATTGGGACAGTCACACCTCTAGTTTAAACTAAATTGTTGCTGGTAACCAGGAAAATAAATAGGCAAGTCTCGTTCGTAAGTCTCGCTGTTCTATTGTCTCTCTGAATAGGCGCCTCATGTCGCGGGGGGGGGCTGGGGTTGGGTATGGATATTAGAATCTATTCAGTTACTGAGTTGACTTTACCAGCTTGACTTGACGCGAATTTTGTTTCGTATATCATTGAAGCCATTTTGTTGCATCATTACTCTAGTATTATACGTTGACCAGTGACAAATTATCACTGGTCAATTGCATCACATCGAACTAGACAGCGTTCAGTCGGCAGTGACACTTCATGTCTTTGATGATCAACAGAAAAGAAACCGCACCTACACATGCATACATTGGGTTCAGTTCAGGTCATGGAGTTCACCGCCCGTGCATGACTGATGGCAGTGGCATCATTAAAGGAACAATGCAATAAGGCTTTAAGAAGTTAATATGTGTTAACTGTTACAGATTACGTGATAATATGGCCGTGCAATGGCACTGCTGTCATGATAGCACATAGGTAGTGCTTTTTCCCGACTAATCGACTAGCAGATTTCGGGATCGACTAATTTAATAATCGCGTCAGTAGTGCTTTTTCCCGACTAATCGACTAGCAGATTTCGGGATCGACTAATTTAATAATCGCGTTGACTTCGACTAGTTGATTAATCATTTCAACACTATAGTTGGGTCAAAATGAACATCGGTTCTTTGCTTTGTTTAGCATTTTTACAATTGGTTGTCAACTATGAAAGTCAAACAACACGTGCGCCAGACTACACGCCTAATAAACTTTTACGCGCCGGGACAACAAATATATGCGCCAATTGCACGATGGCGACTGGCTAGATTGGTCCCTGCATGGGTTATCGGATCTCGATGAAATTTGGTATGCATGTTTGGTATCAGGAGGGCTTTTCGATGATATATCATACTACATTCTTTAAAAAACAAATTCAGGGATTGGAAGTAGATGAAAACATATGAACAACAAATTTCACTTTCCAAATAATCGTAGGACATGAATAATAGGAAAACAAACAATTTATTGTCAGTTCCAAACAGCAGAAACAGATATAGAAGATATGAGTGAAAATGTGTCTATTTTACAATTCAGATCACCATTTTGGCAGCCAATTTTTCCTGTAAAATGTAGCACAATGTAATAGCATCCCAATAATGTATACATTTGTATACATTATATAAAATACTAGCTGATGTGCCCGACTTCGTCCGGGCAATTTAGGGATTTCTTTGTAATCACTTCCATCTGGGCAGAATATACAGCATCTGGACAAACTATTGTTCGATCGGTCCAGAAACATGCCTATATGAACATATATGCGTAAGGACATGGTCTCACATGAAATTGGACCCGCCCATATTGTTCCTGGGATCAAAGTGGGCCTATATACCAAATTTGAGTCAGATCGGTCCAGCAGTTTTCGAGTCTATAACACACACACACACACAGACAGAAGTTCCAAAATATATAATTGATTGTCTTCAACAAAATGGATTAAACTGACTTAGTTCATATTTTGTGCCATGTTGGACGTCATGTTGGATTCTAGGAAATGCTCAAGGGTGTGAACTCCACTCCTACCCAGAAATTTGAAGCACATGCCATCCAGAATCACAATCTGCTGAGGAAAAAAACTTTTAGGGAAATATATCAATTAGCAACAGAAATAAGAGACAAGAAAATGCAAAACATTATCTGGGTGTGCATGTCCTATGAATTTTAATTTCTAAATTGGCTGCTGGTAGAGCAGTTGAAAAAAGTTGACAATTTGATAACCCGAGCCACGACAGATATTAACCCTTCCATGACTTGAGCTTCCTGAAATTTTTCGAAAAAAACCCTGTGCCAATGCATTCTCTTATATATGCGAGTCCCCCATAGGGGGAATCATATGCATAAGAGAATGCATTGGCCTAACAATGTTTACTTGACCTTGTAAGCTAGTGCATTCTCTTATATATGCGAGGCTCCCAATGAGAGACTCGCATATATAAGAGAATGCACTGGCACAGGATCTTTAATGCTGCACCATCGCAGCTCCCGTCATGAAAGGGTTAATAAACAAATTAATATTAGAAAAAGATTAAATAATTACCTTTACAATTCACAATGGCCTTATGTTTGTCTTATATCTAGTGAAGTGACCAAATGTGACCCGCCATATCAAATCCAGTCGTAAGTCGGGATTTTGTTTACCCTGTGTCAATGCATTCTCTTATATATGCGAGTCGACCATAGGTCGCCTCGCATATATAAGAGAATGCATTGGCCTAACAATTTTTTATCATTTTTTTAAAATAAATGTTTCTTACAATTTTTAGGACATAAAATAAAAAACATCCATTACCCTGCAGGGAGCCCCACACATATATAGAAGCATATAGAAGAGTGTCGTCTGCTCATGTTTGTCTGGGGCTCTGTATGGGTGAAATTATAAAATTGTTAAAGAATACAAGAAAAAATTATTAAAATTGTAAAAAATTGTTAGGCCAATGCATTCTCTTATATATGAGAGACGACCTATGGTCGACTCGCATATATAAGAGAATGCATTGGCACAGGGTAAAAAAGATCCTGACTTACGACTGGATTTGATATGGCGGGTCACAAATAGACTTTTTATCTCATTGTCGAGGCAGTGCTAATTAGGTATCAAGCATGCATGAGTATACTGTTGAACTGTTTACCCGTGTTTAATCATGACAAATCTTTATTTCATCAAAAAATTCTACCTATTAAAATTTATTTAGATCAATGATAAACAACATCAATGATGTAACATAAAGTACTGCTTTCTTTTCAATAATTTGACGTCGGCAAAGAGTTGCATTGGCTGGGATGGTGCCGTTATCACCTGTCAGTGTTTGCTGTGGGCAGTGATGTTGATAATATGCTTATTGGGTAAAGGCTTAAATTATGTACAGCTATATACAACAAATAAACATAGCATATAAAAGACAATATAACTGATGATTATGGGTGCACAGGGGATCAGAACACAGGTTACGAAACTTACTAATCCTTCCCTCCCCAGCTATGATAAAGCACTGATATATTATGTTGATGTTGAGATGGCTCATAGCCTCATATTGTGAACGCTGGTTGTCACACTGTCACAGATACCGGTAATGACTTCCAATAATGGTTTGCTATGGCTTTGGTCTTGCGTACAGTGGCTGATTCTATCATTGAGCGAAACGACAAGAGGCTGAGATGAAAGACTAAACAATTTCAGCTGTTTAGCATGTTTGTGTTACGTGGAATACCAGATAGCAGGTCCCAACGAATAGTAATATTGAGATTTGTTAACTTAACCCTTTTGAGAGTATTTCTATTTATATACATGACGTCATGCATGAGTTTAACGTCAAGGTTATAGCAATATTAACAATTTCCAATCAAAAGTGTCCAATAATTCATTTTAATTGATGTGTATTTTCTGTTTTCATGTGCTATCATAATCTATTGCACTTATACATTGTAAATTATATTAATCAAAATATCTCCTAAAATATCTCCTCTACAATTCATTTATAAATCAGATGATTATTTAAGTTATGTCTACATAAAAATGACACTTCCTGAAATGACGTATATGTCGTTCTACTCGCCAAACGGTTAAAGATACGGGCGGCGTTGGCGGTGGGTATGCTGTTAAAATATTCACCTCGGTCAAAAACTGCCATAAACAGAAATAGTAAAATATAAACAGTATGTTATTGTCAAATGTTTTTCCTTTGTTATGTACAGGGTTCGCGCTGCCACTTGCCAAATTTGCCAATGGCAAAAATAATTCACATTTGGCAAAAAATATTTTCATTTGGCAAACATTTTGGCAAGTCACTTTTTATTTCTCAAGAAAGTTTATTAATATTTGTCAATCAATGCCGTTCATTTATGAAAACTCTTTCGTTATTAATGGTACAAGTGGTGATTTGCACATGCATAAAGTTATGAAAAGTTAACACCTCTATCAATCTGATATCATAGTATCGACGGGTGGAGGGATTGCTAGTATGTCTGGTTGTGGTGTTTACATAGCTAATCCTCTTTGTTTTGATGTGCCTTTCTGATGAAGAAACTCTTCTACAATTGCATTGTTATGTTGCTGGTTTGGTTGGATTGTCGAAATAGTCAAAATAAAAGAAACAATGTTGTAGAAACTGATAGCATTTGGCAACTCATAACAGCATTTGGCAAAAATTATTTTCATTTGGCAAAAGTAAATTTCGGGCCAGCGCGGACCCTGGTTATGTAAACAAAAGCAAAAAACGTTACAGAACCTGGCTTTTGTTTAGATCCGGATATGGTAAACATAAAGAGCGTTATATGTTACTGTTTTCCTGATATGGAAATAATAAAGAGCGTTTATATTATTTGTGTGTGATTAGCCAATAGAATTGAGCTGTGTTATGTGAACAGAAGCAAAACTTCTGTAACACGAGCAGGCTCTTGTTTACGTACACCATCGTACGTCTTGACGACAATATACTATTTACGCGCTGAATATGTTTGGCATATGAACAAAACTATATATATTTTAATATTCCTTCTGTTGATGGTGATTTGAACAAATATGAATATCTCTCCAATGAATTAGTTCTTGTGTCTGTATAAAGTTTATAAAGTATAAAATTATATGTGACTACTACTTAGGACTGACTTGCTGTTTGTAGGCATTACAAGACGTCCAGGCGGTGGAGAAGTCATTTAGTGATCTACATCGGCGGTATGAAAAAATGAAAACGGTCCTCGATGACTACAAGAAGGTAAGCATTCATTGTTTGGGTCTGTTTGAACATTTGTTTTCTCTGAAGCTCCAACCAGTCCAAGGCAAGTGTAATTAATTTAACCCTTCCATGAGTGAAGCTTTCTGAATTTTTTTGAAAGCCCTATGCCAATGCATTCTCTTAGATATTTGAGTCTCCTTTAGGGAGCCTCGCATATATATAAGAGAATACATTGGCCTAACAATATTTACTTTCACCTGGTAAACCAGTGCATTTTCTAATATATGCGAGTCTCCCTATGGGTGACTCACATATATAACAGAATGTGATGGCACAGGATCTTTAATGCTGCTCCAGCGCAGCAGGTTAATAGTTCTGAAAAATATTTTCTGCAGAAAATTTCTTAAGTTTCTCCAGTTACTCAGGACACAGCAATCTTATAATTAAGAGCAAAAGAAATTGAAGCGCCCCTAAATTGAACTAATTTCCTGTTGTTGTTTTTTTTGCAGCCAGATTTTTTTACTGCAGTCAATTCCTAGATGCTGTATTTTGCAGTTGACATCCCATAACAAAATTTGAATGTAGGTCTCAGAGGGTGTCTGTTGGTTCAGGGAAGGCACATCTCTTTTTTTAGGTGTTATTAATACCATACAGGGCCATCGTTAATAATAATTTTGTTTGTCCTCGCCCGACCGACCCTCGTTTTTCCTGCCGACCGGAATTTTTTTATTGGTGATTGTGAAAAATCTTTTTTTGTATTGTTATCGCCGCTGGACGTAGTCCGTACAGACCAGAATGAGTCCGCGAATTTTCTAATTTTCCGTGACAACATGCTTGCGTTTGTAACTGGGAATATATTTGTCTTTGGTTCACACTTCATCCGACGTTCCCTAGCAATAACCCCCTCCCAATCTTCCCACCCCCTTGTGGTTAGCGTCGAACGAAGGAGATCTGTGTCATTCAGTTCAGTTTATTTGGGAAATTCCGGCGATAATTTTGCGCCGCACCCACAATACTATGGGGTAGAGAAAACTGTTTCTGAATGTCCTCGCGCGCACTATCTATCTATCTATATATTCAAGTGCTGTACAGCTCCCCTTTCGGGTGTTATATGCGCAAATTGTCCAAAGAATAAAATGTCATTTGAATTATCAGAAACATGTGCTTCGGTTAGCGGTCAGATTTAGAATTACTCCCCTTGCACTAGTCGTTAGCTAATGAGAGTTAGAATTCAATAAACATAAATATTATAACACAACACTGGTGCAGTCACGCCTGGAATATGGCGATGATGATTGTGCTATTATAATAGTTTTCGTTTACACATTTTCTTCGACTGGGATTCGGCACTTTTTAGTGTGTCTCGCTGACAGATATTCTGCCGTTTTCCGTAGCGCATTTGGCAAACTCCGTCAGATGTTATGATCGATGTGAAGGTCGTTTCAAATATCTGCAGACGATTTTTTAATTGGGCCCGCTACAAAAATAGCTAAATTAGACACTCCGACTGCGCAAACGGATGTTTCGGCTTCGGACAATGCGGAAATAAAAGATATGCTCTGCGTGAAGGTTGTCGAACCTGGTGTTGAAGATAGGAAACCAGTACAGGGTGGTCCTGCCTATGTGTGGTGACTGTTTAAATACTGGCAAGGAGATCCCAAAAAGAAACCCTAAAACTAAATAAACATTTGAATCTTTCAGTATATTGAGGCTTTCAATATAAAAATTTAATACATGTCTAATATATTTGACGATTGAAAGGGGGCTGTCGGCTTCCATTGGGTCATGAAGCCATGGCATCAGAAGCAAATCCGATGAACCACAAAGTGCCAGGTCCTGGGTAGATTTGCGACTGACCAAATCATGGCTCCATGACCCAATGTACAATGTATGTCAAACAATCATCAGTCAATCCTTATATTTCCATGTATCATACTAGTATTCAAATAAAGGCATTATATAAATACACATTTTGCATGACAACTCGGTTGTCTTCTGAAGTACGAAAATGCAAAACTCAGTTTGGTTTACACTTGTCAGTTGACACTTAGCAACATCACTCGTAATGAAGTCAACTCAGTGCACACCAGTAGATTTCTGAGATCATATTGATTTCACAGAGAAGGTCAATACTAAGCAGTGGTAATATAATCCTTTCAAGGATGTTTGTTTACTTTGTTAGTTGTTGCATTGTTTGTTGAATTTTTCAATTATTAAATTTATAATAAAATTTTATCTTTCATTGAATATTCTTCGATATTCTTCAAACGATCCATATATATTAAGTTTTTTGAAGAAAAAAAAAAGATTTTGCATACCTACCTACCCACTCTGAAAATGTTGGGTAGGGAGAGGGCAAACACAAAATCTTTTAAGGATGGCCCAGGGATAAATGGGTGTGCTATTGTTCTATGACAAAATTTCAATTTATCTATTTTTATTCATAGCTATTTTAGAACAACAATATGTTCAACACTCTTTCATAGAATTAAGCGTTGATACACAGTGGTGAACTGAGTTATATGAAATTTAGGTTGTAATGTTGAGGCTTTGGAGCCTGAATTGAAGCCTCGGTGGCTCAGTCGGTAAGGGGCTCTGCTCCAGACCGACTGAGGTCCGACTCGCTCTCCAGCAATATGGGTTCAATTCCAATTGGAGTCATTGCTGACTTTGTATCCCATATCGTCATCTGAGGGAGACTGGCGTTGCCAGTTACTCGCTGATGGTTGGTGGTTTTGCCAGCCACAATGGGTCATTCTTCCATCTACTAGATTTACCTTAATGCACAGACTTTCCCTCCACAAATAAAACTAGCAACGTCGTGATTATAGCCCTGGCTGCTGAAAGCGACGTTAAACACCAATATATAAATTGAACCCTGAATTTAACCTTAAAATAATGAGGTTTAAATGCATTTAATTTCAGAATGAAGAGAAATTAAACGACGCAACAGGGGAATTCTGTCACAAATTGAAAGATGCTGAGATAAAGCAGAAAACAAATACCCGAGAGTATGAAGAGAAACTGGAAAGGTTTGTTGACTTTTTTTCATGCTGATCAGTTTACATGACATGAGACAACTGTGTGTAGTTGTTTTGCATATCCAGGTTAACTGGAAGTTGATGGAATGCATTTTCATTTAAACCATGAAATTTTGGTGTATATTTTAATCACTTTGTATTTTGAATTGATATCCCATAGATTTAAATAGCCTTTGTCTTCCTTAAATTCCCTTTTTTTTTAAAGCTTCCATTGTCTTAAGTATTAGGAACAGAAAAAAAACTTGATTTCTGGATCTGACTGAGAATAATTGCAGTGAACTTTTTACATTAAATTAAAATATCAAGTGCTAGTTGGTATAGCACCCCTCACAAAGGCCCTTAAAGGTTGACATTTTTGCTCTCAATTCTACTTTAAAAATGGTCTATCTCTTTATAGTTACCAGGGTATAAATATTAGATATGAATCGAAGACCCCTGTCTGGAAATGCTTCTATCGATTAATATTGATTCTATTTAGAATATTTTCGCTTTTAAGAATGTGTAGTTGTTTAGCTAACAAATAGTGGTTAATGTTAACAGAAACCAGAAATTTTATTGTGTAATTTTGTCACAAATAAACGTTAATTAGACTCATTATCGCTTATAGCTATGGAATAAAACAATACGAACAATCAATCTGGGACATTTGACATTTGGATCATAGCTTTGGGAACACCCTAATGATCTCTATCACTATATGGTATCGCCTGAATGGTCTATTATAAAAATAGAACTATATATATAAAGTGTTCCATTTAAGGTAAGGCCAAAAAAAATAAGAGTTTTGGTTCTCAGGCCCCGCCGCATTGAATAAAAAGGGCCGCATTAGGCCTTTTTATTGCAATGCCTGATGTTATGACAAAATTTGAATTTTTTTTTTTTTTTTTAATTTTATAACCATGTCCATAGCATATATGTGTTGAATATTAGTGTGCATTGAGCTCTAACATGTAATGTCTTATATATATATATAAAGTGACTTGCAGGCTTACAACATGAAATAGATGACTACAATTAAGAAAATGATTAGCTGATCCTCATGCTCTTCTTACAATTAGTCATTGTGAACTAACTTACACTAATTGTAACTTTATACAATTGAAAGGCACAGGACTAAATTCAGGATCACATATTGGAATGGAGAGGTATCAGTTTTTAGACAACAATAACAGTAGTTAATGTCAGGGGGATTATATAATGTTAGGTAATCCCAGTCATACACTGGTAGTACAATGTCATTTTTATATAAGACTAAATGAGTTTATATGCATAACAGTGCCCTCTACATTTCTGGTTATTACTAGACAGAGGAAGGTATCTTTGTCCATGCTTACTATGCGCAGAAAAAAATAAAAAATAAAAATAAAACCCTCCCTCCCTCATTGATTTGAAAAAAAAATTGCCCGAGAACCAAAACACTTTTTTTTTTTGGCCTAATCATCTCATTTTTAAATAAAATATTTGAATTAAAATCAATATTAATTGATAGAAGTGTATCCGGACAATTCATTGTTATTATTTTATACCCACCAAACTATTTCAAAATTGTTATATAAAAAGATAATCCATCTTTAAGTTAATTGAGAAATTTCCCTCATTTTGCATCCCAGTATATTTTCAACTCATAGTGTACATTTTGATAAATTCTCATGACTGTAATAGCTTGAAACAGGCTGACCAGGTGACATAAATTGTTGATGATTTCAGGCTCACTGGTGAACTTGAGAAAGCCAAATCTTCAAATAAATCAGAAGTGTTGAGGTTGGAAACGATATGCAAAAAGAAAGATCTCCAGATTCAAAGTCTCAGTAAAACATTGGAACAAAAGGTATGAAACACCAAAATATCAATAAAATACAGTAATGCTCTAATTAATCGACCTCTTAACCACGGCAGAATTATGGGTAACTTTTCAGGATTTAGTTGGAAATATGGCTTGTTGCCATTCATCGGAAAGCTCTCACCATATTTCCGACTAAATCCTGAAAAGTTACCCATAATTCTGCTGTGGTTAAGAGGTCGATTAATTAGAGCATTACAGTACTTCATTAGATGACTTGCTCCTCCAAATACTGCTATATTTTTCCCCAGAAAATTAGTTTTGGGGGACTATAAAAATAGCTGGTGTCCGTTCAGAAAGTTGCCAGAACTTTATTTTGGGCTATTGGATCGAAACCAAATTCGGTATGTTAGTTTATCAGCTCAAAACACTGGTCAAGTTCGAATATGGATTCGGTCCACCATTTTTTACCAGTGTTATGGCCCCTTTTCGCCTTAGAATCTGTCCTGCGTCACTTTGGAAAGTTTCCGGATGTTAACTTTATTTTGGGTTATCGGATCGAAATCAATTTTCGTATGTGAGTTTATGAGCTCAAAATACAGGTTAAGTTTGAATATGGGTTCGGTCCACCCATTTTTGTCAGAGTTATGGCCCTTTTCTACTTAGAATTTTGTTGTTTTGAGGTTTCCTACATTATAACTTCAGTTTGTGTGATCGGATCTGAACCAAATTTTGAATGTGAGGTTATCGGCTCCAAATACAGGTTAAGTTTGAATATGGGTTAGGTCTGCCCATTTTTGGGTTCACTACAGTGAATTATATCTTATTGTATGTCTTGTTGAAGAGATCAGATTGCTGGATCAAACTCGCCACCTATCCATAAATCTGACCTCTTCAACTTGACATGATACTAGTATTGCCAGATCAATTCACTGTTGTGATAATTTGAATGGAACAAAATGTATGGAATAAAATAGACTCCATAAACGCTGGATAATGTGGAATTTCATACAAGTATACATTCAAATACAGAAAAGAGCATCTGAATCTTTGTGGTATGTGTGAGAGATTCAAAGGACTTTAAATGTGGTAGGTTGTTTTATGTGGATAACTATGTGAAATGAAAACCGGAAACACTCTTTAATCACATAGATAAAATGCAATTTGTCTTTGGTTCACACAATCAGGAGGCAAGGTCGCCACAAATTTGCAGAATATCTAAGTATCTGATGTTGTCCCATCTCACTCAATTTATAATGATCTCTTGCTCAATTTTGTATTTCCATAACTTAAATTTAACCCTTTCATGACTGGAGCTTCCTGAAATGTTGTGAACACCCTGTGCCAATACATTCTCTTATATATGCGAGTCTCCCATAAGGAGCCTCGCATATATAATAGAATGCATTGGCCTAACAATATTTACCTTGACCTTGTAAGCCAGTGCATCTCTTATACTGTATATGCGAAGATCCCTATGGTCTTTAATGCTGCCTCAACGCAGCTCCTGTCATGAAAGGATTAAACGCTGATTCAATACTTGACAATGGTATGTGAATTATAAATTCTCAATTTCAGGAAACGGAAGTGAAGGAAGTGACAGATTTGTGTGAACAGTTGTTAAATCCACAGGAATCCAGCAGTGCAACTTGAGGATAAATTTCCTGATATTATTTATATTTTAATTGATATAAGGACTCTGAATAAATGTGGATCTAGTTTCCTCTGCACCTTGAAGCCTGTGATAATTAGTTGTGTTAAATGCTTTGGCAGATGTTGTTAACCATTTCTTTACTAAATTACTCACTGATGAGTAGTTCCTTTAGGAAATGTTCAGAAAATAAGTTCAACTAACTACCATAGGTCATTTGTTGAATTTATTATCTGAGCATTTCCCACCAATGAATGGGAATTCCTTCTGCACTTGCATTATCTGTTCATCTGTTTGTTGTCTGCTTATATTTCCTGAATATTCCTCCAGATGAATTATAAACCATTCCAATGTATTCTTTTATACCTGGATGGGAGAATCTATTCAGTAAAGAAAGGCTTAGTCGCGATATATTTTCGCCTGCTGCACTCATTCCCTTAACATTTTGCTATAGTTTTTATCAGCCAATGATAACTTATTGCTGATTATTTGTTCACATCCTGTTGTATTTATAACAACTACTGAATACCATGATTCTTAACATTTAAAGTGATGTTAACCCTTTACCCAACAGAACGGTCCTGTGCCAATGCATTCTGTTATATATGCGAGTCGACCATAGGTCGCCTCGCATATATAAGAGAATGCATTGCCTTAACACATTAAAAATTATAAAATTGTTAAAGAATGTAAGAAAAAATGGTAAAAAGTGTTAAAAAAAGATTTTGTTTAGGCCAATGCATTCTCTTATATATGCGAGGCGACCTATGGTCGACTCGCATTTATAAGAGAATGCATTGGCACAGGGCATAACTGTAACTATCACAATGTGGTCAAGTAGCCGGTTCCAATGATATCCATATTTGTATGGTTCTATTGAGACAGACCGAAGATATTTTAGGCTGTTGAAGCTTTATTTGGCCGGTTTGTTGGGTGAAGGGTTAAACACTCTGGTATGGTGACCAATAGAAATGGAGAATAATCTTGTTGAAAGTAGTAATTTTTTACAAATTGTATATCCAAAAAATGACAATACACACCGTCATTCTTATATATAAATTAAATGCAGTTACTCTCGATGGCGAAATCGTTTTCTTTAGTTTAACGCTGTAGATGTCCCGAATCGAGTAGTAAATATTTACAATTGAGTGCAGTTCTGGTATGGTAGATTTGCTTCAAATTTTCCGCGATCTTAGTAGAATGTTACATTCCACCAGTTGTCATAGCGCCTGAATTCTAACTTATCAGTTTCACGCACACGAACAAGTACATATTAATTCTTTATTACACTATGCATGTGCTCCATATTTGGTAAAAAATTATTATATCATCTTGGGAGATCCCATCGTCCTAAAAATAGGCTCTGAGTTGGAATTCTAGAGATGAAAATCTGAAAAAAAATTCGTTTACTTTTTAAAGAGACTGATTATAGGCAGTAGAAATCTTTCATCCCAGTAAAGTATATGAGAAGACATTGTCCTGGAGAATTTACACTGACCAAACATTGCAGGCTTCTGGTCCACTATTAACAGATGAAACTACCTCTGTATGAAAGTTCCTATGGCTGTGTTAGATTTGTATAGTATAGCATATTAACTACCTTACTCGTCTTGAAATTTGCAAACTACTGGGTCGACAAACTTCAGTTCTGTGGGAATTTATAAGTGAAATAATTATTTTATTGCTTGTTTTACAAGATCCCACATTAATTGAAACACTCCACCCATTGTTTACTGAGAACAAGCATAATTTTATGTTATCAAATCACTCAATTTACTACCAACACCATGCATTGAAAATTAATATGATGAATACAGTTGGTGAAAAGGTCTTTTTCTGGATCAGAATGAGAGCTTTCCAATGAATGCCACTAGTCCAACAAATTAGACTTTAGGATTAATAGGAATTTTAATATTTGGACATTTATGGACCTTTTAATCCTTCAGTCTAATGGAACACGTGAAAAATTTGAACGCTACGAAGCCACATTTTTTATGTGGCAAGGGCATGCCCCTTTAACTTACACTGTTCACGTCCAATGACACAAATAAAACCATAAATAAAAAGCACATACCTGTTCTTGGAATGTTAAATAACATGACTGAACTAACTAGCATAAATTTGTGTCACTATTAATCCATATAATTTTATAACAACTCAACCCGACAGAAATTTTCAAACCCGTCTACGCGAGCGAACACAAACGAAAACGAAAGCGCGCGCATGCGTAATAGATCAGAAATCTGGGAAAACCCACGAAATTAACATAATTTATTTGTATTTGAAAATGGTTATATGTTTTCCAATCCAGGATTAAACTAACAAATCTGTAATTCTGACAACTTTTATATCATAATCTATGTTTGAACACAAAGAATACTATCTCCGCTACAGGTAAGACTCATGTATTTGTAGAAAATTTCAGATAGAATGGTATTTTGAAGGGGTTATATCGGTGGTCACTGGTGTTGACCTGCTTCAAAATTTGTGCAATCTTGGTTTTCAGCTCTTTTATTAGACTAGAAGGATTAATACAATCGTAAATGTCCAAATATTAAAATATGTATTAATCCGAATAGTCTAATTTGTTGGACTAGAATGCCACAAGCCATATTTCCGACTAAATCCTGAAAAATTACCCATAAGGTGTCGATTATTTAGGGCATTACTGTAGATCCTCATCCTTATATGCAAACATTTTGTTTTAGGGTAGTCAAAGTTTCCTTCGACGTAAACCAACTAGTATAATCGGTTGGGATTAGTGATGTACCGATTATCGGTATCGGATCAGGCCGATATATATGGTATTGGCAAGATATCGGTATCGGCAAAAGTTAGTCTCCCGACCGATATCGTCAACCGATACATGTCGCATCCTTTGTGAATGTTGTGACACCAATTCCTACTTTGATATTAAATGAATGACGGGAATTTCCAGAACAATACTAGTAGCGACTATTTTACGCACGGGTCAGACCGCCCTCACACACGGTGCTGTACCCATCATAACATCATAACAACATCGACTTGGTCACTTGAGACTGATGGTACACTCATGCAGGGTTTCCGCTAGGGGTAGGGGAATGGGGCCGGTAGCCGTCAAGGGGAAAAATCCAGGTAAAAGTAGCCTGTTTTACTTTTAGTACTGGTTGAACTACTTTCGTTATATCGGCCAATAGAATCGTGTGAGAGTAGAAACGGCAGATTGTTTTGTTCCATTTCTGCCCAAGTGCCAAGCTATCAAACCTTATACATGTACCTGTAACTTTAAAACTAGTAAATTTATTAGATATATATTAATTTACGAAGTACATGTACAGAAAACCAGTAATTTTAATCCCGAGTTAAACGTGCTCGTTAATGTTAAAAGACTCACTGTGGACGACACAGCAGATGTTTCGGATGCATAACGTAATCGGAATATATTAAGGCTGATTACATACAACCGCAACGTAACTAACCGACCTCAAAGGCATAGCTCCTAGCGATGTCAGTTCTGATCACTTCCTGTTTCAATTTAACAACGCGTTTAGAGTGTACACTCACAAGATATAAAATAAATTCACCTTTTAAAATTCCTTAGTACTATTCCAACAAAATTCAGAAGTTTTAAACATCTTTATACCTTTATAGACATGCAGTATGTCCTGGAGTATGGCAGGAGGGGAAAACTTGGCGAAGGGAACGGGGCCGTCAAGGGGACCCTGTGCCGGTATAGCGGAAACCCTGACTCATTACCCAAATACACATTTCAATTACCGTAATTACGTACTGTAGTTCGCTGCGCTTAATAATTAAAAGTTAAAACAAAAACTGTATACAATTACAATAACGCGCATGTTGAGATTTTGTTGAGTCCTGTTCAGTGCAAAATACAAGGGTTAACGGGAGGTCACAATGTGCCGGGGATCAGGTGTGTGTGAATTGTTTGACGTCAGTCACAAAATATAAAGTTTGTCACTGTTTGGCGGTACATCAAACGCTAAATCACCGAGGCCTGGAAACTTGCAACAATGTATCATTGTCTGCCGGAGACCAGAAACATCACGTGTTAACAATATTTAACTGAACTGGGTGTGTTTAAATGCCTTTGATTCAAATTGATTGACGTTCTGGTATACGATGGCTGCAGATAGAGGAGGTGACATACTTGTTTGATGGAACCATCCGATCCAATCAGAGTGCTCGATGGGCGGGATTTGTATCTGCCGTGAAGACATGGGCAGTGGAAATGTCAACAATCTATGCGGTACATTGCGGGTGTTATTAAATGCAAGTTTAACTTCGGAATCAAACAAATATTGAGGAAATCTTTTCATTTTGAATCAATTGAATGCAACGGAATGTTAAAACATTTTGCCAGGATCGGCAGATAAATTTTTTTTTTTAAATATCGGCTATCGGCTTTACCGATAACCCCCGTATCGTTACATCACTAGTTTGGGATAATGCTGTTTTACGTCAAAGTCCTGTGTATATATCTCGGTTTAATTGTTGACCCGCTCACCTAAAATCCCCAATGGCTGTAATAAAGTGTCACTATTGTGACAGTAAACTGGTCTCTTCCATACAAAATATTAGAGTTGTCTACTGAAAGAAGTACTGTATTATGTGAAAAATATATTTTATCACAATGTTTACAAGAATACGGTCTTATTTGACCTTGCGAAGTGACAGTGTGTATTAAATGTAAACAAACTGAGATTACTCCTCATGGCATATTCAATGCACAATTTAACATGAAAGTTAGGTTATAATGCATCATTATGACTGTAAAATGTCACTCTTTCCGATAGATATAGCATCATGTATTGATTTATAGGGTAAAATCGATTAAAATTGATAGATATATTAATTAATTATAGATAATTAAAAAAGATATATAAACGTGACCTTGATGTAGAACAGCATTATCGCAACCGATTTAACTATCTGGTTCACGTCAAAGGAAACTTCTATTAGTTTTAGGTTGCTAAATTTCGAGACAAGTAAGGAATAGTAGCTAGTCAAACAGTGAAAGACTAAAACCATTTATATTTAGATTTCATGCTAATGATCTCGTAATTATAGTCATAAAATTATCTTTTGTTCTTAATAGATCACTCTTTAGGCATAGCCTATATAATTAATTTCGAGAAAACAAAGCATGTATAAACACATAGCGAATAACAAGTGTTTATGGGCAAGAACTTGTCTAAAAATAGCGATACTGCCATCTGCTGATGAATGTAATGTAAATGTCCTAGATTTTCTTTAACCCTTTACCCAACAGAAGGGCCCTGTGCCAATGCATTCTCTTATATATGCGAGTCGACCATAGGTCGCCTCGCATATATAAGAGAATGCATTGGCTTAACACATTAAAAATTATAAAATTGTTAAAGAATGTAAGAAAAAATGGTAAAAAGTGTTTTAGGCCAATGCATTCTCTTATATATGCGAGGCGACCTATGGTCGACTCGCATATATAAGAGAATGCATTGGCACAGGGCATAACTGTAACTATCACAATGTGGTCAAAGGAGCCAGTTCCAATGATATCCATATTTGTATGGTTCTATTGAGACAGACCGAAGATATTTTAGGCTGTTGAAGCTTGTTTTGGCCGTTTTGTTGGGTAAAGGGTTAAACTGCAAAACCTTCTCTGTGCACTGAATATGACATCCTTGATTAATTATATTCCTGTTTTGAAGAAAAAAAGGCTGTATTATGTTATCTGTCCATCCGTTAAAATTTTGGTTTCCAACTGATAACAGCTGTTTGGATTAATTGATGGTGTGTGCGTTTCTCACCCAAAAATACAGGCTAAGTTTGTAGATGAGTTAATACCCATTTTCAATTTAGAATTTATCCAATTTAAT
This sequence comes from Siphonodentalium dalli, assembly GCA_032622095.1. Classification (NCBI taxonomy): domain Eukaryota; kingdom Metazoa; phylum Mollusca; class Scaphopoda; order Gadilida; family Siphonodentaliidae; genus Siphonodentalium; species Siphonodentalium dalli. The sequence continues at coordinate 194,318,467 of CP136062.1, read as the reverse complement.
AAGTTTTATTTCTGACCGAAAACACCAATTATGATTGATTCATTAGGACCAAAGTTTGTATGCGTGTTCCTCAATACACATTAAAATTCACCTGATTTAATAACAATTGATATAAGTAGACAAAAGGGCATATTTAGCCACCCTCGGCCTCCAGCCATGCTCTTATTTTATATTGAATGAGATACTGGGTAGGATACTTGTTGCCGAATGAAAAATGACAAACCTACGGTTCTGATTGGAAAAACCTATTGCCAATCGTTTATCAATTATCAGTCAGTTACAGAACTCATCTTTTTCGACCACTTTCACTGATCATTGCATGAATCTTGTAATGAAACTATTATGTTATTGTTCTTTCTTCATCTGCCACTATCCTCTACTCGATCTATCTTCTGTCTTCACCCACTATATATTTGTGAGCTTCATTGTATGCTTAGGTTCTGTTTTTGTGGTAATTTCTTGTTGACTCAGTGTCAAATTACTTGTATTGTGCAGCTTTTTGTGGGTTATGTACCTATCTGTTTAAAGGCGGACTGTACACTAAATCCAGCCATTTATGGGACCATCTCCTATTATACTCAACAGAATATATGCAACAAATTAATGAATTTAAGCCATGGATGAGTGCAAAAATACACTCATTTACTTTATGAATGATGTAAAACAAAATGGGAATTATAATGAAATGAGTTTATGGCTCAAATTCATTCATTTGTTGCATATATTCTGTTGAGTATAATAGGAGATGGTCACATAAATGGATTCAGTCAATAATTGTCTGCGCTATTGTCATCTTAGGATAGACAGTTAGGCAAACTAATAGTACCCCTGACCAATGAAAAAGCAGTATTTTAATTTGAACTCATACATGCCTTCTATTTTACTGTATCCTCTTGAGCATCAGTTTTCTTTCTCGCTTATGTATATGCCGCTCTTATTGTTCATCTACTGTTTATTGTTAATATATGTCAATCAAAAGTGCTGTATATTTCATAATTATACATATTATCATCAATCATATAATTATAATTTATATAATCAGACACGATCAGGGTACATGTCAAGCTCATTAAGTAAATGTATACCTTGATTATTATTCAAGATGTTTCAATGGCTCCAGGCCTCCGGCTACAACAACATATTTTATTGATATAATCTTAAAACGCTCGGCATTTTGTGTATAATATCGCATTCATACTATCGTTATACAATACTATTAGTATATTCTTGAGAATATTTTCTTAATTTGGTAACTTTTATTTCCAAATTATAAGCTACAACCAAGGGCATCCATGCCTTTAATTCTATATCTCGCAAATAATTTCAGCCTTTTGGAATTTCTCCGTTCAAACGTCTTATTTTATCCACTAATTTTTTAACCTGAAACCTTGAATACATCTTTGACTAGTAATCAAAATACATATCTATTCATTCTCCATTTTGAGTATTCTAATTTCAGAATATCTTAAGTCATGTGCTCAAAGAGACTCGGGCTATCCTGTTGAATTTTTCTCATGTCCTACTGATTTATAAAACTAGGATATGGATTTATTTCATGTGTAAACAAGTAATCATTTTGTTACAGTCTTAATACATGTTTTACGCCCTCTCAGAGTCTCTCATATAAAATATTGTAAATGAATCAAATTCTTAGTGGGCTTTAAATTAAAAGTACCCTATAAAACGTCCAATTTGTTTCCAAAATCTTCCCAGAACATTGAGGGTTTTCCAAATTAGGGATTTTGGAGCCCAACATTCAATACTCTTGCCCATTTCCCAGTTGAATATTAAACACCTGAAAACAGTGAAATTTTCCACCTTATATGTAGAGTTTTTCTCCAAATATACAGGAACCATTGTTATGAAATTTGGCATAGGTATACTCTATCTGAAAAGTATTCCACATTATGAATGATGGCCATGCGGTTAGTGTTTCACTTGAATGAGTGCCAATTAAAGGGACAATTGACACTTTTCAAAATTCACAGTATGAAGTGAGCATAATAGCACAGAATGAATAAGGTGATTACTTAACCACATACCAACCAAAGGGTAAAGTGCATGGGAGACGTTCCAAACATACCATGCAGGTGATTGACCAACTGTGGACATGGGTGACTCCTGGTGTGGTGAGCACGTTCACATTGTATTTACCCTACTAATGTTTGAAACAAATTTGCACGATAAGTATGTATAACATTCTAATTTTTATGTTTACCCATACCATAGTATGGTAAACATAGTGTCGTTGCCCGGATTGACCACTCGTCGTTGGTCCGTCTGTCTGTCTGTCCGTCTGTCCGTAGACACTTTACGAGTAATGCGATAACTCAAACATTTTCTATCCGATCGAAACCAAATTTTGTATATGGGGTTCTCAGCCCAAAATACAGATCGAGTTCGAATATGGGTTTGATCCGAGTTTTTTTTAGGGAGTTATGGCCCTTTTTCAACTTAGAATTCATGCATGCTGCCATAATTAAAAAAAAATTCATCTGACCATAACCAAATTTAGTATGTGAGTTTCTCAGTCCAAAATACATATCGAGTTCAAATATGGGTTTGATCCAATATTTTTTAATGGAGTTATGGCCCTTTGACATAGAATTCATGCATGTTTCGATAAATCTACAATTTTTCAACTGATAGGAACCAAATTTTGTATGTGAGTTTCTCAACTCAAAATACAGGTCGAGTTCGAATATGGGTTTGATCCGATATATTTTAATGGAGTTATGGTCTTTTGATTATTTTATTTATGGCTAAAATATATCAAAGATACCCAGTTGCACTGTCCAAATAGAATCTAATAAATCAGGTTTGAATTTGTCTTCTCACACAGAGTTAGTATCCAGTTACAATGCCATGAATTGTCTCTCTGTCTTGCATTGAGATAATTAACTACTAGCATCACACGACACAATCGTTTCGACGATTCTACGACCAATTCCACGATTCTGCGGCTTGACAACCACGGTGCTGCGGCAGTTCAACGATTCTGCGGCCTTATTATACGTGATATTTTATGACAAACATAGATAAAGAGGCCTTTTACTGAATTGGGACGATAAAAGTGGGCTTCTTCTTGCATGCATCGTGTAGAGTAGACTTTGCAGGTCCACCAGGTTAATTGACGGAATACATACGAAGATGAGATCTATACATAAAATGAGTCACAATCGGCTCGGTCAAGTCTGGATAATCCGATCAAACCACGAACCGATCGCAAAAAGTAATTTCTTGGGCTACAAGGGGACATTAACGGTGCGAAAATTAACATCCAACGTAAGCTTTGATAAGCATAAATGTATTATTTGTCAAATTCGTACCCCCGTTGACGCAATATTCAATTAAACTATACACAGAAATGCAGTAACGGTGTCAACTATTTGACAACGCCCCGCTTCGACCATGACAACGACGATTGGGCGACTCGTTGAACGGTAATTTTCATTTGTATACGATGTATCGGTCACTGCACTATCATCGGACAGCTTATTTATGCGTATAAGCCCGTGTATGCTGCATCAATAAATGTTTGGAACAGTGCCTTCGTTGTACAATGCACATGTCCTGGATTCAATACAGTACTGTGTATTTACTGCATGATCCCCACATGTGAAGCTATAGAGACCAAGTCACATAAGAGATATAGTGGATTGGACAAAGCGTGACACACATGCTCGTGTAAAAATATATGTTGATACGGGTCGTAAACCCAAGCCAACCACTGACTATTGACTATAAATGAGTATGTTGGACTAGTATGCATATAGTATGAATTTTATTTGATACATTGTTTTGAAAACTGTACAAATATTTATCGACAACACGAATTTTGTATTTTCGCATTCCGGCTAATCTTCAGCCGTAACATTACTTCGTACTCGATAGACTTTCATATAGACTATAGAAACAGCCATATGCGTGCGACGTGACCTTGACCTTGAAATCGGGTCAATTTAAGGTCAAATCGAGAATTTTGATGGGATTTTCACGAAATTTGATACATTGGGTTACTTTTGTACACTGAGTGTTTTGGACGGGTCAAATCGTGACCCCGACCTGACCTTCAAAATGATCAATTCAAGGTAAAGTCGGGTAAAACCGGATGGATTTCGATGAGCACGTTTGTCGGGTACTTTTGTCCGGGCAGTGTTTTGGACTGGTCAAATCGTGACCCCACTTGACCTTGACCTTCAAAATGGACAATTCAAGGTCAAAGCCCGGACGAAGTCGGGTCACCTTCTAATATCTATATAAAAGCTGAGTGTGTTTGTCTTTCTGTAACTATGTCATGCTTTACGATGCGTTCAAAATATATGACCCTCATTACGCCACCTAGTGTGGTGTTTCTAGCTTTTGGTTTTTTGATATCGCATGGTGTACAGGGCGAATGTATTCTTGGAGATTGTTTGTACCTTACTTAATCGTACCGATGTAATCACGTAGATGCCGAAATTGTAAAGTTAACGGCAGCGGTGTATAATACGTTTATGAAAATATGATAAATCCTATCGATAGAGTCAGGACAGGCTCAAATTGTAAACTTAAAGTCACCGGTGTAATAATATGTTGTTGAAAATATAAATAATCTGATAGCCTGAAAATATTGTATAACCTATTGGGAGCCCCTGAAAATATTGTATAACCTATTGGGAGCCCCCTGGTGTAGTGAACTGAATTGTGGGTAATTTATGGAGATTGTTTGTACCTTACTGAATCGTACCGATAGTCACGTAGATGCCGAAATTGTAAAGTTAACGCCACCGGTGTATAATATGTTTATGATAAATCGTATCGATAGAGTGAGGACAGGCTCAAATTGTAAACTTAAAGTCACCGATGTAATTACGCCACCTGTGGTGTATCTATAGCTGCTGAGATTTTGATATTGCGTGGTGGACAGGGCGAATGTATTCTTGTGGGGCTTTTATTTATAGAGTTGGAAATTCCGTTTATTTAAAAGTCGGAACTACGCGACCAGTAGGCCAAGTCCAGTAAAACGGTTCGTTATAGGTGCTGGTTGTTATTGTTATTTTAACGGAATTCTGAGTTGGTCATTCGCGAAACCAATATATTTTATATTCTATAATTAAAACCGTGGGTATATAATATATGATCCTCTTTATGGATATTGTAGGAAGGTAAATTTAGCTAAAGCGATGGGATATCTTGCAAGACAACACATTTCGGTGTGCGCTATAACTGCTCAATGTTTAAGGTGTTACACAACGTCTGATAAAAAGAGTTCTATCTGGAATATTCACACTATTTTTTCAGAGAACATGCATAGAGTAAACATAGTCCTATCGGACTATCGTAAAGTAGTTCCGTTTAATTCGGGATTAATTAACCCTCAGACTGCCGAAACTGCCGACAATAAATTCGCTTGTTCGTGTCCCCCGAAAATCAAACTTGCCTGTTTAGAGGTCCCATTTTCGTGGCTAATGGTGATAGAATCACAATTTTTCAGTCAAGTTCATGGATAAATTACAGTACACTTAATCGGCTTATGTCCGCGGCCATAAACCTGCGTTTTGATAACAATTTATTTGAGACAAATTGTTGCGCGGGTATCAGTCGGCGCTTATCGGTTGAAGTTATTATAATCGTGCAGCCTGCACGTGTTCAAATACAACAGAAAAAAAAATACTATGTCAAATAAATAACGTGATCAATGGACAGACAAGTTTCATTTCCGTGGGACACGAAAAAGCGAATTTAATGTCGTCAGTTTCGGCAGTCTGAGGGTTTTAATTAATCTCCTTTACGATATTCCGATAGGACTATGTTTACTCTATGTTCTCTGAAAAAAATATTCCCGATAGAACTATTTTTATCAGACGTTTTGTAACACATTAAAACATTGAGCAGTTAGGGCAATTTTCTGAAATTTCGGACTATTTCGTCTATAAAAATACGATGAGCAACTGAAAATGTTTTTCAACATTCTGGAAGGGGTATATATGTTTAAAATTTCACGCATAAACTATGACAGATAACAAAGTTATAATTAGTTTTATAGGCCCACCAAAAATCCACTATAATAAACGCATGCCTCCGTAAGCACATGGCTTTGCTGTGGATACTTTCGTTCCCAGCATGCATCATTCTCGCTATCTGTAAAATGTCTATGAACAATGGCTGTGCCATGCACTCTTAGCTTTGATCCGCATTTAGAAGCATTCTGGTGTGGCGAATGAGAAACCTGCAGTAATTTATAAGCCGTAGTTCATTGTAATAATTTGAAGAATTACTTGTCTTAACGGAATTCTGAGGCGGTCCATTCATGTAACCAATATATTTTATATTATGATTTATATTTATTGCTAATAATATGATCTTGGTGGCGTTACCATTTCTGACTATGGTTTTCTTGTATCCATTGCGCCCAATTTTTTATCATTTTCTGCACCACATCTTAGAATAAGCGAGATCACCGAGTCGCGGCCATATTGGATTACCCAGACCCCATTCCGCGGTTTAAGTCTACGTGTCAAAGTTCTGGAGGTGCATTCCATATAATGATTTTTTAATATTCATGAAATACATGTCCGCGTTCACGGAAAATATATAGCGGTAATTAAGGACGGATGATATAAATGATTTATATAGAGGATCCCCAACGAGAAATGTTGGGATATAACATTTTATAAAACGAGTTTGATAACTTTCTTTATACCCTTTTTTAAAATATCAAAATCTTTAAAAGAAGCTGAAAATGCATGCACAATGGATATATTTACGGTGTCGGCCGAGACGCTACACAAATGTATACGACAGAATAGCGCACTCTGGCTGGCGACGAAAAAATCTAGTCCCCCAATTTGCCTCTTTGTTTTTGTATCTATTTTCGTCAATGCAAAGGAGTTGGGACCAAAATTTCCAATATCTAATGTTGGTGTCATGCGCGGCTTTTCGAAAGAACTATTAATCCGCGCGGTCATTGCGGGTGTGATGTCAAGTATCCCGGGAAGCACGCACATATTCATCATTAGTGGATATAAGGAAATATGCAATATTAGGATCTTTTAATGATACAATATATACAACTTTGCCAAAGTGAAAAAAAAACACATTTAAAATGGAACATTATTTTGTCTTGAATGTGTCTTTACTTCCTCTTGTGTTGTGGTAAGGAAATCAATATTATTTTTGTTAATCCGTCTTTTTAGCTCGTTTTCCTTCTTAAAATATGATTATGTGATAAAGTGGATTTCAAATTCGTCCCAGTTATTTGCAAAATAATTTATTAACCTTGTCCATTTTAAAGTCAGCTTGAAAAAACACATTAGAGATTATCTATCCCTCCCCATTTCCATATCTCTCTCCCTATCTCTCTCATATCTCTCCCCTATCTCTCCCCTCTCTCCATCCCCTCCTCTCTCCCTCCCCTCATATCTCCCTCCCCTCTTTCTCCCTAGATATATATATATATATATATATATATATATATATAAAGTTTCATGTGTGGAGTTAATTTCTAAGGCGACCATTCTCCACCATCGATACCACAACTCAACTGAGAATAAGACATGTTGGCGATAAGAAAATACCGAGACATTGTGAGTCGACTGCGTACAGACAGACGGAAGGAAAGTTGGATAGGCGGAAAGGCAATTTAAATCATGTAATGTGTGGTGCACATATATGGAAATTAAACATGTACAGTATAGCAATATACGATTCGACATTACTTTATTTTCCTCAGCTGGCTCCAAATAAAAGAGTCTTAATCTCGTAGGCTTGAGGTCGTGTGATTCATATGCGTATTCATGTCTATAGCGAGCGTGCCATTCATTAGAAAACGACTTCTCGTGAGCACAAGTTAATGAAATTTCAATTGCTGGTCGCACAATCGTCGTTGTCATAGTCGACTCATCGGCGTTGTCAATTGAATGCGATGATACCCCCGCAAATATGGACACAGCGCCATCAATCACAGAACTGAGGTTAACATCAGTTGTGAAAAATCACCCAAAGACGTATCGCTATGTTATTATTTGGTTTCCACTCAATTTTATAGGACATTATATATTTTTTCTAAACTCTGAAGACGAATTTCACTCAGTGATGTGTGTAAAACCAGAACAACCGGTCTATTTGTGTCAAAGATTATGTATTGTTGTGCTAACTGTCTAATGCTGAACTCTCTACCGATTATCGAATCGAAGATCGCCGTACCTAATAGAAATATAATATATGGTACATATACCTACATATTTCTGGATTTATTCATTCTTTAATTATTTTTTAGTTTTTATCGCATCGGCCTGGTCGCAGAATCGTTAAATTGCCGCAGCACCGTGGTTGTCAAGCCGCAGAATCGTGGAATTGGTCGCAGAATCGTCGAAACGATTGTGCCGTGTGAGCATGTGTTGGCCATATCATATACTATCTCTGTATATACTTTATACTCTATAAAGTATCTCTGGCCATATGCTGGGGATAGCATAGATGGAATGTTTCTACTATATATTTTATATGCATGGTTATTTAAATTCCATCTTAAAGGCATAATCTGGTTTCATTGTTTAATAGCATTACTATTGGAGATTAATAATGTGATTGTGTTTAGTAGATTTGTTGGACATTAATTTCAATTGATTACAAATGTGAATTGAAATATTAAAGGGGCACACCAGGTTTGATATATTTTTCTTGTACTCTGCAAGTACACTTTAGGCATAATGCGATAACTCTAACATTTTCTATTTGATCGGAACCAAATTTTGTATATGAGTTTCTCAGCCCACAATACAGTTTGAGTTTGAATATGGTTTCGATCCAATTTATTTAAAGGAGTTATGACCCTTTTTCGAAAACAAATTTGAAAAAAATAATTTTTATTTTTTTTATTTTTATGTTTTATAATAATAATAATAATAAAAAAAATGTCAGTGACTCTTTCAATTGGTTTTCATTTAGATATTGATGATTATGATACACTTTGATAAAAAGGTTCCCAATCTTTTTTTTAAATAATTAAAAACAATTTTTTTTTTTAAACTAACACAATTAGGTTGTGGTGGTTTAGCATTACCGATCCTGTAAGAGTGTATTCTCTTATATAAATGCCAGTGACCCATAAATTCCAATAATTTGTGTGATGTAAATTTGTTTATAATAGTACATAAACAGTATACTCTATAATTCAACACCAAAACTCTCATTTATCCGATCATAATAAATTTATATCGCCAAGGGATGGGTTAACATCTGCCGATCGTGATCGGCCTCTCGTTAATAACTCCCCTTGTCCGATACATGCAAGTCCATGCCTGCTAGTTAGCTCAACAACGTAAAGTTTGAGCTATTGCCATGGGTTGGTGTCCGTGCATCAATAATTTCCTTCTGCATGCCCTACTGGCCGCATCCCTCATCCGATCTTCACCAAACTTCATATGTAGCCTCAAGGTGACCTATAGATGGGAAATATAAAAAAACATGGCCATCAGCAGCCATCTTGGATTTCAAATTTGAATCCATTGGCACACCATTCAGCCTGTATTTATGGCAGGATCATTTTTTAATTTTGCAGGCATGATTGTGATCACCTGTAGATGGGAGCCATTGAATTTGAACGATTTTTGATTAAAAACATGGCTGCCGGACGAAATCCTTTGTCACACCCTACAGACCACATCCCTCATCCGATCATCACCAAACTTCATATGGATCTTTGGGGTGACCTCTGGATGGGAGCCTCCTATATTGACCCAAATTTGTTTTTAAAAACATGGCCGTCAGCAGCCATCTTGGATTTCAAATTTGAATCCATCGGCACAGCCCGCATTTATTGGAGAATTGATTTGAAAATTTACAGGCATGTTTAGAATCACCTCTAGATGGGAGCTATCAAATTTGAACAATTTTCGATGAAAAACGTGGCCACTGGCAGCCATCTTGGATTTTACTCTTTGCATGACTAAATCCTTTGGCACACCCTACAGACCACATCCCTCATCTGATGATCACCAAACTTCATATGGATCTTCGGGGTGACCTCTGGATAGGAGCCTCCTATTTTGACCGAAATGTTTTCGAAAACGTGGCCATCTTGGAATAAACTCTTTGTATGACTAAATCCTTTGGCGCACCCTACAGACCACATCCCTCATCCAATCATCACCAATCTTCCTATGGATCTTCGGTTTGACCTCTAGTTCACTTTTCTTCTTCTTTATCATTCTATTTATTGCTCAGCAAAAAAAAAATAACTCCTTCCTAAGTTGAGCTACAGTGTCATTGACACTTTCATTTAGAAATGTTGTGGTCATGCAATAAACACATTGGTAATTGCAATAACAGTGAAACTGCCCAAATTTTGCAGTTTTAAGTCTCAATTTTAAGTGATTATTAATTTGACATTCATTTCCACCTTAAAATAGTGATAATTCAAGCGTAACTACAATCAAATGGTCAGTCTTAACACAATCGGAATGATCATAAAAGTTATAATCAAAATTTTAAGGCAATAGGAAATATTTGTGGACCGATATCTGCCGTTATGAGAACTTTTTATGTGGGCATTGTCCAGGGGGGGGGGGGGGGGGTTGGAAAAAAATTACAGGATACAAGGACCGGGTGGGTGGGTGTCCCCGAGCCCGGAATGCAGATTTTTTTCTGATTTCATGCAATTTTTTTCCAAAATCATTTCTAAAACAAATTACAGCTTCAAATTGAATTGAAACAATCAGATTCATATAGTAGTGCATGCTATAGCCTTATACAAGTTAGGGGGGGCTCTATATTTTAATTTTGTCCACAATTTCTCCCTTTAACAGTTGAAACCATGGGGTGGGTCCGGTTTTGGTCGAGGAAAAATAATCCATTCTCATCTTTTCTCATAGTTTATCATGGCTTTTTAAACTTATTATACATAGAGGATACCTGCGTGTTTTGAGTGAATGCCGGAAGTATCTCATGAGTGGTCGCAGTAAGATACTGGAATCATCACGAGTGGTAAAGGCCACGAGTGATGATTCCAGTATCTCACTGTGACCACGAATGAGGTAATTCCGGTATTCACTCAAAACACCAAGGTTTTCTTTTTATTATATGCGCTATTTACTAAAATAGATCGAGGAATTAATTCAAAATCAAACTGATTCCGATTCACATCGGCAATACAATTTCTGCACAACAAACAGAGACCACGTGGTTCAATAAAATACTGTCGATAACTCAGAATACACATGCTTCAAATGTGCGTAATATATCAGATAACTTTATTTCAAATATACCAACTTACTTGCTTGTGTATTATTAGCAATGTGGCATTGCATTTTTGTCACTTATTGACACAAAATCGTTATTTGAAGGCTTTTAAATTCTGAGGTGGGACAAATTGTATAGTAGCAATCTCAGAGCATCTAATTTTCAAAATTTTCCAGGGGAAGTCCCCTGACCCCTCCCGTACTCTTCCCCCCCATCAGGCCTTCGGCATCTCCTGCTGGGATACTACTCGCCTCGACATTTTGTAGGAGAGCTACTTGCCACTCGCCTAGAATGATTTTATGGGGAGCTCCTCATTGCTCACCAGTGATTTCCCACATGGAGAGTACTGGAACTGTGTTTATTTAATCAAATTGATGGTGTTTTTACTTTACACATGCACATATTTTAACCTATTGCTAATAAGGGGCACAACTATCCTGTTAAAGTGGGTATTTTACCTTTATAACCATAAATATTTGGGTTTTTAAAGGTTTTGTCACTGGTTTTGTTGGCATATATTTCAGCCATGTGCTTTGTTTGTTTATTTTTTGTGGGTGTACTTGATCAGTGCTCTCTCAGTTCCGGTGCAGACAAAATGAGAGACCATTCGCTGCCAACAACACATTATTTAGTTGAATTTACAAGATTTTCATCAATTTTGGGGGGTGGGTGTCCCAGACCTGGGTGGAAAAAACTTACGGTCCCAGACCTGGGTGGAAAAAACTTACGCTCCCGGGGTGGTGGGTCCCCAAAACTGAAAAACACAAAATTTCCACCTTGTATCCGTGATTTTTTTCCTGACCCCCCCCCCCCCATGCATTGTCGGGGACTCGCTGCAGGTAAATTTGGGTTGGGATGCTGATATCTGTGACTGATAAATCTCCTTGTTGTAATTATGCCCCCTTTATATCCCCAGAATTTTTTTGGAGGGGGTTATTAAAATAGCCGGTGTTCGGAATGTTTCTGGATGATAACTTTATTTTGGGTTATCGGATCGAAACCAAATTTGGTATGTGAGGTTATCAGCTCCAAATACAAGTCAAGTTCGAATTACGTGATTTTGCCAGAGTTATGGTCCTTGTCGACAGAATTTAGCGATTATTTTGGTATCCGTTGATTAGTTTTTTAATATGATTGTTTTTAAATTTGGTATATGGATTAATCACATGAAGATAGAGGTCAAGTTCGAATTTGGGTTTGGTCTGCCTATTTTTGCTAGAGTTATGGTCGACTTAAATATGCCGATTATTTTGGTTTCCAGATAACTTTACTTTTCGTTATCTGATTGTTTATCTGGTATGCGTTTCAAGTTTCAGAAGACAAAGGCCAAGTTTGAATTTGGTCACGGTCCAATGAATTTTGACAAGAGTTTAAAAAAAATGCTATCCTTACTAAAAAGTCACCTTTTCGGGGGACATGTGGTCAGATACCTTGATTTTTTTTTTAAAGGGGTACACTGTTTTGCACCTATCCATCCATTGTCTGATCATGTCATAACATGAACAGTTGTGCTCGGATCTCAATGTAATTTGGTATGGATGTTCACTACTATGAGGACATTCAATGGAGTGTTCAATCATTTTATTCGGGTATTCTGTTCTACAGTTATTCATCTTTGTTCATATGGAAATGTTGGCTTTTTGGTCTGTCTGATGTCTGTTCAGGTCATATAACTTCAACAGTAGTGCTCCGATCTTAATGAAATTTCGATGAGATTTAATCGAAGGTTCAGTTGTTTTGTTTGGCTTTCCATTTTAGAGTTATTCATCTTTGTCTTGAAATGTTGGCTTTTTGGTCCATGAGATAACTTGAACAGTAGTGCTTAGATTATATTTGGTATGAATGTTCACGACTGTGAGGAAATTCAAAAATGGGTTCAATCGTTTTGTTTGGGTTTTCCATTCTAGAGTTATTCATCTTTGTTTATTTGGAAATGTTCGCTTTTTGGTCCGTCTGATGTCTGTTCGGATCATAACTTGAACAGTAGTTATCGGATCACAATAAAATTTGGTATGGATGTTCACTATGAGGACATTCAATGGCATGTTCATTTGTTTTGTCTAGGTTTTTCGTTCTATAGTTATTCATCTTTGTTTAATTGAAAATGCTGATTTTGGGTCCGTCTGAGTATATCAGTTATAGGTATGCCCTCACTATAGGCGGACCACAGTCCATCTCTTGTTATAAACTAGCATGGTTATCTCAACTTCAATGTTTAGAAACTACAATAACAATTTTAACGCAAACTAGACTCCAAATATTTACATTGTGCAGCTTCAATGTTTAAAACCTATACGGCAGCATATTAGTGCCACAATCATGCCGAAAATATGTGTAGTTGCAAGATAGCTAAAGTTGTAGCTACAAAATAGCAAGTTGTATCTGCCATGTACATGTAGCTAAGGCGTAGCTACAACGGGGCGAGTGGGCCCGGTCGCTCTCATAGAAGGCCGGCGAAGACCGGCAGGTTAAAAGAAGTCCGGCGGGTTTATGCCATTTAATCATGTATACTATGTTGTGTATAACATTGTTCAATAAAATATTTGAAAATTTCAGTTAAATTAAGTTTTATATTATTTATATGACGCATTGACGGGATAGCGGATTACTGAATGGCGACTAATAACTAATTAAATGCATGAGCGTGCCTGGCGTAAAGCTTCTCTCATTACAATAAGTTTATTGTTAACCTCCTCAATTTAGGAGAGCATATCTATAAATGACAAGTATATACATGTTATGTAAGTATGCATGCAAATGATCACAATATTAATCACAATATTATTTTACAGTGTTTACGCCATGTCACACGCATGCGATCGGGTTCTGACATTTTCAAATTTCAAGTGTTAGTGAGGTCAGTGATAATCTAATATAGAATTGAGGAATGGGAAGGCATGCATAGAAGTGCCTGAATACCGGTTGCCCTTTTAAAAACCTGAATAGCAATATCACATGCGTGTGACCGAGCGAAATAAAACTTCCAAATAAAATATTCACTGGACATCAATGTGGAATATTGGAACACGAGAATGTTTAGTGTCATATTACCTTATTCAGTGAAATTAGACAAAGGTTTCAGTCATCGAAGTTAGAAAGTAGCATATATCACATGGAAATGGCCTATTTAAGAACTAAAAATAAAGAGTAAAGAGTTATTTCCTAGGTCTACTGAACAAGTTCGTAAATTGATTACTGCGATTTCATTTGTTTATAAGTAAGTAGTTTTGCGTTCCTCTCAATGAGTCGCTTGCACGTAGGATAAATGTAGCTGTGGAGTAAATTATTTTGTCAAGCTGGAGCGTATTTAAGTCTAGTGTCTCGTGCTGGCGAGTAGAACCGAAAAACAGAGCGAATAAATTGTCCGAAGATAGGCGAGACATGAGTAGGTTATATAAGTATGCATGCAAATGATATACTAATCACAATATTAATCACAATATTATTTTACAGTGTTTACGCCGTGTCACACGCATGCGATCGGGTTCTGACATTTTCAAGTTTCAAGTGTTAGTGAGGTCAGTGATAATCTAATATAGAATTATTTAGAAATGGGAAGGCATACATAGAAGTCCCTGAATACCAGTTGCCCTTTTTAAAACGTGAATAGCAATATCACATGCGTGTGGCCGAGCGAAATAAAACTTCCAGATAAAATATTCACTGGACATCAACGTTGAATATTGGAACATGAGAATGTTTGTCGTCATATTACCTTATTCAGTGAAATTAGACAAAGGTTTCAGTCATCGAATTTAGAAAGTAGCATGTATCACATGGGAATGGCCTATTTAAGAACTGGAAATAAAGAATAAAGAGTTATTTCCTAGGTCTACTGAACAAGTTCGTAATGTACGTGGTTACTGAAATTTCATTGGTTTATAAGTAAGTAGTTTTTGCGTTCCTCGCAATGAGTCGCTTGCAAATAGGAGAAATGTAGCTGTGGAGTAAATTATTTTGTCAAGCTGGAGCGTAGGTAAGTCTAGTGTCACGTGCTGGAGAGTAGAACCGAAAAACAGAGCGAATAAATTGTCCGAAGATAGGCGAGACATGAGTAGGTATGTTTGTATTCCACAGTGGTTGATAATGTACTCCCAGTATTGATTCCGTGCAGATATTAACAGATGAGACTGGCAGGAGAACATTATGTGCATCAGTTCATTTTCGTACACCGTGGAGCACAACACACATACATAATTGTTGACGAATGTAGTTCGGTTTAGTAGTCGTACCATATTCGTGTACTTTGCGGAGTGTTGTGCGCCTATGAACTGCAGTCTGTCCCATAGCTGCCACTGCTTAAGCGTATTGCGATGGGTCAAGGACAGTACTTTTAGTCTTGGATCAGAAACGACCGCTGAAAGCCAAGAGTTGGAATATGAACGCATAACGGAGTCTTTTGCTAATGCCTTCCATGCATCCTTCGATGGAAACGTCCTTCGTCCATAAAGTTGAAAAGATTGTCGATTAGGTCGTACTTGGTAAGGAGCTGGAATATTTCTTGAGTGAAGCCTGACGTAGATCTATTGAAGAGACGTTGTTGGTGAGCCCTAAGCAGAAACAACCTAAGTGGAGTTTGGTGATGCATGGGCAGGTGGATGAGGTTACCAAGGAAGCAGAGTTTTCTTTTGTGTATTTGCTGTTCTATTGGCATTATTCCTAGCAATCCAAGCGATAATCTTGTGCTAGCTCTCTTCGGGAGTGTTTGTATACTTTTTGCACATGTCCGAAGTGACCTCTCCATAATGGGGAGACTCGACGAGTATTCCAGCGGGAACAACTCACACCCATACAGAGCCTTCGGCAACACTACACATTTAAGAATTTCTCGCATGGATGCCGGTGTCAGAGAAGAAGTGTTTGCTTTCCGTGCAATGGAGAAAAATGTTTTCCGCAGTTTTGAAGATACAATGTGCCCTTGTGTTCGTCCGTTTGCGAATTTATTCTGAACTATGCCAAGATGAATACTTTCTCTATGCTCTGGTATATTGTTTGGCCCTAAACACCAAGATCTACTGGATTTAGAATAGATGGACTTGGATTCATTAAACACAACTATGTTGCTTTTAGTATAAGAAAAAGAAAAACGCCACTTGATGCTATATTTGTAACATATGTCCAGAAGGCTATCTAGACCGGATTTAGAAAGAGATATTAAGCTGATATCGTCTGCCGTTGTTGGTGCGACACAAGAGACGCCGTTTATGGATAGTCCCATCCGAGTGGTCGTTAGCGATTTTAGAAGCTCGTCGATATACACGAGGTAGCAGAAAGGTGAAAGGACTGCTCCTTGTTGAGTTCCTTGTCCTATACTGAAAGAGTTTGACAGGCAACCGTTGTACCGCACTCGGCTCGTGATATCACTATATATACAACGTAGAATGCTAACGGTCTTTCTAGAGAAACCAAGGCGCATGAATTTGAACAAGAGGCCATTGTGCCACACTTTGTCGAATGCCTTTTTGGAGTCCAAGAAGGCTACAAAAAGTTTAGAGTTGTTGTCTTGTGCATATGAGATAGACTCTTGAAGAATAAAAGATGTCATATTGCATCCAATTCCTGCTTGAAACCCGTTTTGTAATGCACTAGGGAATGTCACAAGCAAATGGCTATTAATGAATCGATTGAGGAGAACACCTTCGAACACTTTGTAGATCACTGGGAGTAACGATGTGGCTCTATAGCTATCGGGAAGTGTTGACGGCTTCGGTTCCCCCTTGTAAAGAGGAACAATAATTCCTGATTTTAGTGATGGAGGAATCCACTCGTATTCAATGAAGGAGTTGAATAACTTGCACATGCACACATACAGCAATTCAGAACCGAAGAGAAGACAGGCGGATTTAAATTTTTTTATTTTTTTTTTGCGCAGGTTTTTCTGCTATTTCTTACCATTCAGTTTGCATTGCAGTGCATATTTTTACAACTGCTTGCAGTGCATATTAGCAACTGTCATGCGGTTATTTTAGTTTCCGCTGTGGTGCATTGTAGCTTCCACTGGCAGTGCACTCTTGGCTACTGCCTCTACAGTGCCATTTCGGCTATACTGTTTTCACTGTTATTGTCAATTTTTTGGGAAATTACTGTAGCCTTACAGCTCTTAGGTGATTAGGTGTCCAAACACCACATGCATAGCCAGTGGAACCAGCCCATAATATTTCTATGCTGGCCTTTTTACCTTTTGACGACGCCCTTGGTTTGAACGTCGTATTGGGCGCCGATATTAGCTTATCTCCGGGTCCGTTCAGCACGGGATAAACTAACCTGATTGGTCTGGCAATAACTGTGCTGGCTGCATGTATCGTCCAGGCCGAGGAGAATGAAGCAGGACCACATGATTGAGCACAGGCATCAATGGCATTCTTGATTGGAGGACTTATCGTTGGAATCATCGAGTTCTTATGGCATTTCTCATAATAGTCCTTCTTGAGACCAAGTTCGACACACGTTCTAACTCGAATCTCTTCATTGTGCTCTTCATTGCCATACAACGCAACAGAAATCGCATTGAATAGACAATTGCCGTCAGTTTGCACATCGATGGGAACCGAATCTTGCCAGTTATTACCAAGAACATGAGTTGCCTGCGTGTCCCTGGAATAACGCATCATCGGGTGGTACTCGTGGATGTCGACAATGTACATCGATTTGGTCTCGAAGCGAAGAAATATCGCTTCCCGTTTGATAGCAGCTTCGATTTGGCCCTCGTCCACTGCAGCCATCAATCGCATCATTGCCATCGAGAAGTCATATTTTCCGTCAGTTCTGTCTCGGTTGCATTTGCTACAGTAATAACTTAAGGCTGACTTTCTAAAGAAATTAAAACTACTTACCTTCAGTGACTCACATGACAAGTGATACCACCGGTCACACGTATCGCATGCTATATTCCTATAGCCGTCGCAATGCTCAGAACAAACACCACAAGGATATACAGACATTGTGAAATTTACGTTGTCGAGATGATAAATAAAATCAGAATAAAAAACTTTGGACAAGAATTCCGATTTATACTAACTCTCAGCGCCCGTTACAATACAGCTTAAGGACTGGTGTGTTAGACTCCCATCATTCACATAGCAGCCTATTCGTACTTTCAGTGAATTGAGTAACATACTCTGCTGTTATTGTAAGCTGCAATAAATCCCAAATAGTGGCTGAAATCATTGAATGCCAAAACAAATATGTTGTTTTCATTTAGGAAAACGTTATCACTATTAAAGTGGCACAAGACCAATGTACATTCACAGATCTAGGCCAAATGCTATATCCAATGTGGTTAACAATGATCCAATGTTGTCTTCCATCCATGGATGATAGAACACCCAACTAGGGCTTGTGCTATACAGTAGTGTGGATGGGGACATGACAATCTGCGGGATTGGATGGGATATGGGATAGAACAACAATCTGCGGAACAGAATTTCAAATTGCGTGCATTGGGACGGCCGATATCTCGAGGAATACAGCACGTAGAGGGCTCCTTTTTGGTGTTTAACGAACGGCCCATCTTCGCCCTATCCACACATATTAACCCGCCACTGACCGGACACCAGAAGTTGCATTATTTGGTCGACAAGTGACCTAACATGGGATGGAATATGGAATAGAACGACAATCTGCGGGACAGAATTTCAAATTGCGTGTGACGGCCGATATCTCGAGAAATACAGCACGTAGAGGGCTCCTTTTGGTATCTAACTAAAGGCCGATATTCGCCCTAGCCACACATATTAACCCCGCCACTGACCGGACACCAGAAGTTGCATTATTCACTTAAGTGAAATAAACCCAAATGTTCATTTATTTTACTTAAAGGTACTCAACCCGTAAAGAGGGTCCCCATCTCAACAGATTCCAACAACAACAATCCGATCAGAGGGTCCTATATTACTATTTCTTTGGCTTTGGGGGTAAAAAATATTTGATTCGAGTCGAGGAACCCATCAAACAAAGCTCAGAGTTATTAGATATTGATTTTTGAAAATTCTTATGTTCTCGAGATGAGTACTTATAACTGCCGTCAATTTGGTAACATGCTCGAGATTTTACGCCAAAATTCTATTCAAACAGACAAGGATGGATAACTCTATAATCAAGTGGTAATAATTGACTACGTACTGGGCCAGGAAGAATTCCCGATAATGAAAAATAATAGATTTCTAAAATCGATATCTAACAAATCTGAGCTTTGATGGGTGACTTCCTCGACTCGAATCAAATATTTTTGACCCCCGAAGCCATTGAAATAGTAATTGAGAGGAGTTTTATCGGGTTGAGTACCTTTAAGTAAAAAAGAATTTTACTTAAGTTAAATAAAAACTGTGTTTTATTTCACTTAAGTAAAATTCTTTTTTACTTAAGTAAAATAAAAAAAGGGCGTAACATAATGGTAATTTTATTTCACTTAAGTAAAATTAGTGTGCGTTTTAATTTTACTTAAAGGTACTCAACCCGATAAAACTCCTCTCAATTACTATTTCAATGGCTTCGGGGGTCAAAAATATTCGATTCGAGTCGAGGAAGTCACCCATCAAAGCTCAGATTTGTTAGATATCGATTTTAGAAATCTATTATTTTTCATTATCGGGAATACTATCTGGCCCAGAACTCAGTCAAAATTGCGTTAAAATTACCACTTGATTTTAGAGTTATTCATCCTTGTCTGTTTGAATAGATTTGGAGTACACATCCAGAGCAGATTACGGCAGTTATTAGTACTCATCTCGAGAACATAACAAATTTGAAAAATCAATATCTAATAACTCTGAGCTTTGTTTGATGGGTTCCTCGACTCGAATCAAATATTTTTTACCCCCCAAAAGCCAAAGAAATAGTAATATAGGACCCTCTGATCGGATTGTTGTTGTTGGAATCTGTTGAGATGGGGACCCTCTTTACGGGTTGAGTACCTTTAAGTAAAATAAAGTGTCATTTTATTTTACTTAAGTAAAATTAATATTAAATAGCGGTTTGGCTTGCCATATATGCCCACAAGCAAACCTATGGTTATTGAGTGAATACCATAATTATTTCATGAGTGACTAGCAGCAGCTAGCAGTGGAAATAACTTTTCAATGTGTTGCGGTTGCGAGTTGATAATTTATATTTACACTGCTAGTCACGAATGAATAATATGGGATTCACTCAAAACACCATAGGTGTTCTATTTACTATACAGTTGTGACTAAAAGCCCAGATGCCGGTGCCCGGTGATTACAAGCCAAGTTACAAAATAGATTAACTGGTTTGAACGCATGAACATGTCAATGGTCAGACTGTTCGAAAGAATATTCAAATCAAACAGTGTTTATAGACTTACAGCTCAGTCAGGTGTCTTAAGTCCAGAAGAGTTTAACACCTTAGGCAATCACGTTTGCCATTATTGAACTCCAATCTGTCTCAAATTGTAATGGTAAAGTAATTTTGTAGATACTTGGTATACATGGCTACAGTGCCCTTGTAAAATGACATGGGTATTGGTACAATGGTTTATTTTGGTATATATACCAGGGTATACCTGCATGGTTACGTACACCATGGTACACATTAGTTGACCCTACCCTGGTCATACCATTGTAAAATATCCCAATGACATGGGTACACTTGGGTACAGGTACACGGGTTTACTTGGTAGATAACAAGGTACACTTAGTATCTATCAAGGTATACTTGGGTATGTGCACTATGGTACACAGGGGTACATTACCCTCGTAAAATGTCAAAATTACCAGCGTCGGTACTTGTACATTAAATACCCATAACTTTAAATATGGAATTACCGTAACCTTTCGTATTATCACACTGTATTACTTATCTCTTTTATTCTCATTATTTAGTATGTTTCAAGAATCTAGTCACTTACTTATTTATCACTTAACCCATGCTGTACCATGGCTGCCGACTACTCGGACAACGTCACGCCTAGCCAAGGCCTATATAGCTACTAGATTAGCTTTTTATACAAACACAAAAGCTAACTCCATTCTCAAATGCTACATATTTAAATCTTTTGGTTTAAAAAAAAATTTCGTTTTATTCACATTACTTGCTAACAACCATTATCTTACTTCAAAGCAAGGGCATAAACGTTCTCACTAGTTATGCAGTCATGGTCACTTTATATGTTTGTATCTGATTATATCTAGCTGTTACACCCTATACTATATGTTTGTTATACTTATAACACTTTGTAACTTACCCACTGAGGGCCTTTATTGGTAAATAAACTCTATTCTATTCTATTATATTCATTCTGTACACACGTATTGTTTCAGGATCCGGGCCCACTCGCCCCAGGGCCAGCTCGCCCCAGGCCGTTTTTGGGGCGAGCTGGCCCACCTTTCAGGGGCGAGCTGGCCCGGGTATTACATTTGTATTAAAGTTGTAAATAAGTTAATATATATTAATATATTAATTTCTTAAGTTCAGATTGTGATATATTTCAGAGTTATGTCCATCAATTTTGACATTTAGATTACTTTAGCCACGTTTGTTAGCAAAGATAATAGCCATGCAGTTTATCACACTAGTTGGTTTGAACGACGAACCGGCGAATTCATAAATAACAATAATGAACTGTTTTCACATTCTGGATATTAAAGTTTCTCTTATTCTCTGAGTTCATCTCACTATCTCTGGAGTTTGGGAAACCATTAGAAGCCGTTAGTATATCCCCATTCATATGATATCCTATCAAAACAATAGAAGCAGGTTGTTTACACAGTAACCAATCGACTAATCACACTTCACAGGATGAGATGGCTTCAGTGTGATAGATAATCACTTTCATATGCCGACCACATACCGTATATAAGCAGTGCAATATTTATCTGACATCATAACCACAAATATGTTCCGTTGTATCTGCGACTATATACAACGGCAGTGGCTCGACTCAAGTCATTTTCGATCGAGGAATGGAGTATATTCCGACATGACGTTCGGACAAATAATGATCTCGAATGTTTGTATATTTAATTCAACATTCCAAATTCAATGATACACATCTTGGGTCTCAGTTGACCAAAACAACCCCAAAACGACAACTTAAATAAGACATTATCCCTTGGGGCGAGCTGGCCCGGGGCGAGCTGGCTCGGGGTGAGCTGGCCCAGGTCGACTGGGGCGAGCTGGCTCTGGGGCGAGTGGGCCCGTTTCCATTGTTTCATATGGGCGGTTGGCGTGACGTAATTATCCTGAAAGTCGTTAATTAATATGACATAAAAATAACAGGTGCCTATAAGAGAGTACATGGTGATACCCCTGAGTCGATTGAAACCTCTAGAGGATCAACCTTCTAGAACTGTTCTCATCTTCCTTTGAGTCAGAAATTACGCCAAACAGGTGAGCAGTACCTTCTCCTCTGATACCGTATTGTTAGCATGTTGGAACTTGTACAATTCTAGTTTTTTCTTTATCAAAATCAATGCACACTTCCAGAGTAACGGTGTGCGTGTGTGGTGACTGGAGGTGCCTTCAATTACTTTGAGTTTCCTGAACACAGCCAAAAACCTTCATCATAATTAAACATGGCATTTTTGTAAATACGGTACAGAATGGTACGAAACGTCTTTTAAAAAAGTAACGCCGTGAATTATTTTACTCCTGCTGCAAAAGCGATTTTATTCATTCTTATAGGTATATTTACCAGATGTTGTTTTGTTGTTTAATCGATTCACCCATTGTGTCTTAATGTATTGCATATAGGCAATTTACAAGGTTCCTTAATGTTTTAATTCGATACAAATTAAACTGTGTTGCATATTTTCGCGCTACACCGCAAACTGTTTGAACTTGCAGTTGATGTATACTGCACTGTCAAGAAGGCGATGTCACGTTCGCCAAATGTAGTGTGAATTCATATATGTATCATATATTCCATCAAATTATTCTTTCCACCTATTTCACGACCTCGGTCTTCACTCCTTGCCAGAGTGTTCCGTGCTTCACACATTTGACATGATTTTTTTGCAATTTTTATCAAAATCTGCCACCAATACACATGCTATTAGATTAGAGCGGCTAAATCGCCATCGGACAATATAATGTCATTATCAACCTTTGTTTCTAATTATAAGTAATTTAACTTTTAGTGTGAGACAGTGGTGACTCTTCAGATGGAAACGGGCCAACTCGTCCCAGGGCCCACTCGGTCCAGTCGGGTCCGTGACTACCCGCCCCCGAGACAACCCGCCCCCTTTCACTCTGAGACAACCCGCCCCCGGACAACCCGCCCCCAAAAATCAATAGCGGTAATCAGTGGCTAATTAGGAGGTGTGAGGGCATTATGAGATGTTTGTTTAACGAAACTGGGTTGTTTTTTATCGAGTTTTATTTGATTTAACAACATGGACAACAATAAATACACATGTGATATAATATAACTTATGAACACAAACATGCATCAACGATAATATGTTTATTTATGACGAAGTTTAATGAACGAAATATAAAAACGGAATGAATGAATATGAACGAAGATTAAAAACAAAATTTATTAAGTTTAACAAACGAACAATGATTAATTTGGGGCTGTTGTCTGTCTGCACTGTGCCGGTCTCTTCTATTTATATAGATTTTAAAATATTACAAAGTGATTTACAGAACACAAGACCGTAAGTATACAATAATTACATGTCTTTGCAAGGCTTTGTCTTTGCACGTGGTCGATTCCAGTGTCACATAGTCGGTATTGCCAGCGCCCACAAACATCACAATCAACGGCATGCTGCTTTGGTCGGACCTCTAAATCGCAGTGAATGCAAGGAAACATACTTGCAGAATTAAGATGTCCCACACTCAAGAGTTAATATACCCAGTTCCGTCGGCATCGTTCAAAGGCTGTTTGTATACTCACCTCCAGTTAACATCAGTGAGATGAATCCCGAGTTGTGATAACACACTGATAATGAACCATTTGCATCAAATGTTTGTTTTGAAAGCACCCCTTTTAATTAGTCTTCACTTACCTTAAGTGCCGTTCAGTTGCCAAAACATCGTGTCATTCTTTATCCCAGTCCACGCATTGATATAATTAATGAATAAACACATGTTTTGTTGATCAAAATCTTTAATAATATATCATCAAAGGACATAAAAGACCATAATCACTATTAACAATTTCGGGACAACCCGCCCTCATTTATCGGGACAACCCGCCCCCAAAATAGCATAGGGGCGAGTTGTCTCGGGGGCGGGTAGTCCCGTTCCCGTCCAGTCGACCTGGGCCCACTCGGTCCAGTCGACCTGGGCCAGATCGTCCCGAGCCAGATCGCCCCGGGCAAGGGATAATGTCTTATTTAAAGGTACTCAATCCGATTCGATGGTCCCCATATCATCTGATTCCAACAACAACAACAAAATGTTTTGAAATGCCGCTTCAATAATCAGAATAGAGTAATTGCCCAAAAATAATCCTAACGACAGTCAACTATAGTATAAAATTGCCCAAAATCTGTTATTTATAAAAAAAAATTTCAAACCTGCTTACTGTATATTGTTTTGATAGGAACGGGGACAATAATGTCTTATAAGGGTTTCCCAAAATTAATCCAGGGATAGTGAGATGAACTCATAGAGAATAAGAGAAACTTTAATATTCATCAGAATACATGTATGAAAACAGTTCATTATTGTTGTTTATGAATTCACCGGTTTCTCAATCAAACCGACTAATGTGAATACTAGTACTGGCTATTATCTTTGTAAACAAACATGCCTAAAGTAGTCTAAATTTCAAAATTGATGGACAAAACTCTGAAATATATCATCATCTGAACTTAAGAAATTAATATATTAATATAAATTAACTTAACACAAATTTAATTCCCGGGCTAACTCAGCCATAAAAGTTGGGCCAGCTCGCCCCAAAAACTGTCTGGACCGAGTTGGCCCTGGGACGAGCTGGCCCGGATCTCTTCAGATTTTGGAATGTGGTGTTGTCGGGAATTCAAAGCAATTAACTTTGCCAAATCCCGCAAATCATTTCAGTTTTACGTAAATTGTCCATAGTTTCTGCTAACCCGACCGTCCCAATGTCAAAACAGCTGACTGCCATAACACCACATCTTTTTATTTTGTGGTTTATGGAGCCGTCGACCGCATCATAAAACCTCTGACTTCGTAATAAAATTCTTGTTTTTAAATTTATTTTTGTCCTATTATCGTGATATGTTTAGTGTTCGGTATTAAACAGTCATTTCACCACTTTTCAATTTGACAAATCGGTGCAAATAAGTAAATGCGATGGTATCTGGGACTCATATAATATTTTGTTTTGGCCTTACCTGCAAAATTCCACCAGAGAGGCAATGAAAAGGACTCTAGTTGCCATTCAACAGTGACGTCATGTTTGACATTTAATACAGTTCAAACTTCAAAGAGAAGAACTGTTCAAATGATGGAAAATCATACCACACATATAAAAACTGGGCTATTACATAGATGATACCTATGGTTATTGAGTGAATACCATAATTATTTCATGAGTGACTAGCAGTGGAAATAACTTTTCAATGTGTTGCGGTTGCGAGTTGATAATTTATATTTACACTGCTAGTCACGAATGAATAATATGGGATTCACTCAAAACACCATAGGTGTTCTATTTATTATATGCTTCGGTTCCGACCGATAACTCCAGTTTGGATTATTTGATCTGAACCAAAGTTGGTATGTGTATTTCCAGGGTTTCCGCTAGGGGTCGGGGGAATGGGTCCGGTAGCTGCTATGGGGGAAATCCAGTAAATAATTAAATATATGAAGACCGATTTATCTGTAATTTTACCATTTACCGTACCGGCCGATGTATAAGTCGCAACTCTCTAACCCAATTTCCCTTATTAAAAACTTCCTGCGACTAATATGGTCAAGTTATGGATCGGTATGTGATGAGGGGCATTTTTCATCAGGATTTTGATAAACAAACAGCGATCACAGGTAAGCAACAAGACAAAATGTCGGCGCAAACTAAATCTAAAAAGATGATAAATCCGATATTAAAAAAAGAAATAAACAAACCCATTCTCACTCTGTCTTTGTGTCTTTATTTTATTCCCTGTCTCACACATTTATATAAAATTATATGTATTAGTATCTGATAATTCAACTGGAAAAGACCAGAAAAACATTGGGCGTCCTTGACCTGACTAATAATCGTGGACATGTGCATGATATTCAATGACTGCGGTAAATAGCTTTGATTATCTCTATTATTGTGACACAGTTAACTGCAAACTTCTACTAGATGACGTCACATCGGAATGATTATCTAAGCCAGCCCGGGAGGCGGGAACGAGTATTAGACAAACTCTTACTCTGAATTGGGCATTGACGCGAAGCCGCGAACTTGTGTATGTTGCACAAAGATTCTTTTATGATGATCGCCATTAGCCCAATCATTTTCATGCTTCAGTTCGCGACAATGAGGCAACCACTAAATTAACGATCCATTGCCCTAAAACAACAGTAAGCCAAGTCGCAATTTTACATTACTATAAATGATACGATATTTGTGTGTTTCCTCATGCCTCAAATTATACACATGTTTTATACAAGTTGGAATAATGATGAATAAATTAGTCCAAACATCAATATTCACATCAAGATAATAAATGAGGCAGTTTTTATGATCCACGTTCCCATACTCTGAAGTAAATTGAACCAATAATATCTCCCTTGATAGGGAATTCCCCACCAATCACGTTGGGGAATCCAGTGGAACTATTTGTGGGGTGTCACTATTTATGGTTTGTTCATGCTGTTATTTTTTTTTTCTGAAGATGGACTGTGTCGATTCCATTTGGTCATTATTAATGAAAATAGGATTAGATATCATATATAGCCTGCCGAGACAGACAAGACTGAATAAGTTTTTAATAACGTCATTTATTTGTGTATGTTCGGGATTTCATGGCAAAGGTCGGCAGGGGGAATGGGTCCGGGCGGCGGACCCGCAACCGGCCTGGCGGAAACCCTGGTATTTCCCAGCTAAAACTATAGGCCAAGTGCAAAGATAGGTACTGTCCAATTAATTTTACATGAGTTACGGCCAGTTTTCGACTGCATTTTGGCATTGAAATTAGGGGTCTATCAGATATTCTTCAAATGTAAGCTCAAGGTATTATTTTATTTTGTGGTAGTACAATTCAAAATGGCTAAAGGGCATATTTTGCCACACCCTAGCGATGCTCTTGTTTTTCTTGCAGTGGGGTGAAGTTGAGTCCTGGGGGCCAGGGTGCAAGGATCATGACCCAGATTTTGCACTTTAATACCCAAACTCCCCTTTTGAATTATGTTTATGCTACATTTATGAATATACAGCCAGTCTAAATAGTGTACTTCCTCTCTCCTGCATATGTCTATAGAATTATAATTATTTTTGGTTTTTGAAAGATTCATTTTATTTTTCAAAAATATTATATCTGGGAACTAAAACAGGCTGTTACAAAATAATTGATCAAAGAAAAATTTCCTATCGCAAAAAAATTGGAGCTTGGAAACTCTGGGTTAGGAGATATATACATATACATTGTAAGTTATTCAACAGATTATGGTGTTTTTTTTCAGAGTGTAGTTCTTCTATGGTCTTTATTAAAATATGCTTATTCTTCCAGATATGGGAATTCTGACTGACGCAAAGCAGAGGCAGAACTTCATCAGCTTGATAAGAAAGTTTGAAAAGAAACTGTCTTTCTTATGTTATGTCGGTGGAGTGATATGGTTTCTAGCCTTGGCTTACAAACCACTCAATGCCGGGACATATTTTTCTGAGAACGCACTGCTAGCAGGTACCTATGTTTAACCTTATTTGTATAAAGATGCATATTCCCATACAGGCATGCTGAATATAATGATATTTTCAGTCTAGACATACAAATGTGTGACTTAATTTGACACCATGGTGCCTATTACAATATATTAGTTTGTGCTATCTATAATACCTGAAACAGCAATTGTCTAACCATAAAAATGAACGATTCAGAAACATTAATTTCATTCAGAAATAGTTTTGCAAATTGAGAATTCAGAAAAATTTAATAACCTTTAAACATAAAATTATGGGCCAGTTAGGCATGGCAGGTACTCTTGTAATATTGTGACCTCCAAATCGTTATGTCAGGGTAAGTGCATTTTTGTAAACTCCTGTTGGAGTCCGAGTCCAGTTTCAAATTGATTTATTTCACTTATTTTGAACACTTTGATACTACTACTAGTATCCCAACACAACTGTGCTTCATTTTAGACGATACTTTTCAGGATTGGTTGACCATGAGTTTTATGGGAAAACCGATGCTTTATTCTATTATGGAGAATTGAAGAAAGAACTGAAGAAGTCACCCAAGTATGTTCTATAAAATCAATGTTTACTGTCTATGCATTGCTTATGACATTCTTACACCACTTAAAGGCATATCTTGTGCTTATTTGAGTTTTCAAGCTTATAATTTTAGTTTACCATGTCACTGATTTAAAAATACTGATCAGATGGAGAAAATACTGACATAATATATAATCATGTCACTATGACATGTCACCCACCCCTCTTTCAGACTGCAGCCCCTTAGAGCTGTAACAATACACCCCTGCTATATTACGGATTGCAATTTTTGTACACGATTCACTTTAAACTAGAAAAATAATTGACATTTTGACCAGCAGTGATAAATGGTGACCTAGTATTATCATAATTTCATTTATCATTTCTGATAGCATACCATTCCATGCCTAAGCTTATATTGTCATTGAATAGTTTAGTCATATAGATTTTATCCTTTATCGTTAGTTGGACACTATTTATTGAATCCTATATTTACCACTCATAGCCATGAAGGTACATGCAGTCAACAGAAAACATCAAAATGTGGGAATAAGCACATCGCGATACATCTGTTAAAACATATCATGATATTCAGAAAGGAAAATACTTAAAGCGTATAGTGTAACATCTGACCAATTACTAAAAACATCCATAAAATCATCCATCTATCAAACCATTAGAGGAACCTATGTACAAAAAAAACGCACCTGGTGTGGTTTAATCCCAGTAGTGTCTAGGTCATATGTAAATAAACAAGTGGAAATAATTAGCCCTCATTATCCTTTTCAATATCTACAATAATGCACCATTACGTTTCGGTTTATGTTATATAGATTGATTCTATCCCATATATAGATGTTTCTACAAAAAAAAATTAAAACAGCCCACCACTGTGCCCGCAGTGCTACTGCCCTCTATTTCTACCTTAGTTACTGGAAATAAACATATTTTTTAGGCCTAAATTGGATGTATGATGCAATAACACGCACATCGAAGGATGGGCATTTGGTAATTCCCAAAAGTGCTATAATAGCAAAAAATGCCAAGACAAAAACCACCAGCAACAAACAATTGAAATTTGCATGATATATATAGACTGGTTACCGGCCACTACAATTCCCAGGCTCTGGGTATACCACCCAATGTGGCAAGTTAGATTTGTGTGTAGGTCTGGTCAGCTCACAATGAAAGTAATAATATAAAGTACAATGAATATACTCTTAAAGTATACCAAGGCTCTCGGATATAAAACAATCTGCCGGTCCCAAGGCCGGGTAAAGGACAAGGGGAGTTTGCATGCTATTATATGGCCTGTGTGACATACCAAGCAGAACTAATTAACCATCGCCTCCTATATATCAAGATCAAATTTCGCAATGTACTAAATACCAAGTACTAATTTTTCGTTGACGCGTTATTTTTCATTGCTTCATTCCAATATTGCGGTCTAAATCATTTCAAAAATGTTAATTTCATTCATTTGCACATCGACACATCCTAAAATACACATTATATCACCTATTTCCTGTTATTTTCTTTGTGCTTGGTATATAGTAGGATCCTCCCTCTTGCCATCAGAAATGTTAACTTTCACTTTTTGACATGAGATTCACTATTTCGCCCCTCATCTCCCGCCCTCATAATCTTGGATGTAAATCTCATGATTTAAGCTGCCCCGTGGGTATATATATGCTGACTCATGTCAATGTACACATACAGGGGGCGATGAAACCCAATCACAGTCAAAGACAATGTTGAAACTAGCTGTAGCTGGTGTTAAATTAGTGCAAAGATAGCTGGTCGTAAGAGCACTTGGCACCTGGTAGTCCATCCAAAATGCATCGAGTCTGATTGCGCTACACACACTTGTGATTGACACAGATTAAGCATTGTTAAATGAGTATGGATATTATTAGTTTCTGATGAAATTTTTTATTTAAGCAAGAACATCAAATTAACTACTTTCAATGTACATGTACATTCATAGCTCTATTTTAATAGTAGGCAATGCACATGCTATAATTTACGAAATATATCACCAACTCCGAAATGTAAAAAGGTTGGAATGGGAAATGGAGTCAGATGATACATACAAACTATGGTCGTAAAATGTAAAATTCATGGATATCTTGAGAGTTTAAATGCATGAACATGATAAAAAGACAGCAAGCTTCGTTCACATAGGCTACTGCATGCTCTGAGACGAAAATGAATGGCTGTACAATTTGCGTTTACAAAAAGTGCAGAAGACATAGCGAGCATAATAAAATCGCAAAACACACTTTGCCATTTCCAAAAGATCCAAATATGATTGGAATACATAAATACAGTGCAGAATGGACAATGTCTTTTTAGAGCAGTTCTGAGCCGCTATAAAATTCTCACTATTTTTCTCTCATGATTATATTAAAGGGAATCTCATGAGATTACCGACATTCTGAAGTTAAAAAGTTTGCTTGCTGTCCGTCCGTCCATCCATACGTCTGTCCATCCATTCACTCTTCTCATTTCCGGGTGATAATTTTAGTAAGTCTGAACTGAATGGTATGAAATTTGGTATGTTAGTAGTGTTGAAACGATTAGGGAATTTCAGAGTCGACTAGTCGAGACCCAAAAGTCGCGTTGCGTCGACTAGTCGGTACCCGATATCAAAACTTTCAAACATAACATGGTACGGAAAATTCATCGTACATGGCGTAGACTGATGACTAATGCAATGACGGTCTATTGCGTAGCGCATTTCCCTGCATAGACACCAATTTATTTGGGAAATAATACTGTAAACATCTTGATATTTATCCATCACACTCAATGTAATTATATAATTAGACATGTGGTGGATAATGATTAGAAACTCGATCATTTATACAGGTTTTAAATTTAATATCAGCGTTCGAGATCTCGTTTTGTCACGTGATCACCAATAAACCGGTGCCGAGCGGTGGCACTATAAAATGTTAATGTTCCGACTAAATACGCCCTATAGTATAGGCTATGTTGTAGAATACGATAGCCAGTTCTTAATGTCAGTATCATTTATATACGGTAGCACCAATGATGTCACCTTAAGCGACCTTCACCCAGAGTCGCATCGTAACCCGACGGTGCGAGATCAATTGAAATATACACAGTGTCTAGATCCAAGCGGTCTCCGACAAACGATAAAGCCGCGTCAATCATTGCCATCATGTTGCAGTGATGTCTTTGACCTCAAACGACGAGTGAGATATAGCGTTGTCAATTTCATTCTTTCAATTAATAGTCGGGTCACCGTGTGTGTCTATACTAGTAACACTGTCAATTCCGGGTGCCACCAAACGTTATACTTACCATAACTTACGCGCAGTTAACACCGTTTATGACGCAATCGATCTTGAAAACGTTATACATGGAAGTAATACACTATGTTCCGACTAGTCGACGGCAAAATTCAGAGTCGACGTTCTGACATTTCAGCGTCGTCTACGACTAGTCGATTAATCGTTTCAACCCTATATGTTAGTTTACTAGCACAATATACAGGTCAAGTTCCAGTTTGTGTTTTGCCGTCAATTTTCACCAGAGTTATAGCCATTTGTTGGCATTACCAAGGGCATATTTTGCCACACCTTAGCAATGCTCTTGTTACACAATGATGTTATTACCACTTTAATATTCATTTCAGAACATTACCAAAACAATGGGTATACCAGAGGTTCAGGGAGATTGGTCTGGATACATACTACCACAATTTCTCTATCAAGTATCCAATGTCAATCTTTGGGAACCAGGTATGTTATTGATACATATTGATAGATTCAGCCAGAAAACCGAGAATGACTCAGTAAAGGACAGTGCGTTATTTCTACTGATACTGAACGTTAATCTGTGCTGGTCTGCACAATGATAAAAAAATGTTATTTTTAACCTGCTTAACATCAGGACAGCTCTATTTATTACATATTACAAACAATTAATTTTTCAAAACAATGGTGCTATAATATATCTTTCTATCGACATTGGTTGTTTAGCAATAATTTTGATTTTAGACAGGTTTTGATTGAGAATTTCTAACTTCCAATGTTAGTCAGTGTTAGCTACCTACAGTTAGTCGATTGATCCCCTCTCTAGACATTTTCTTCTTTCCCCAATTCCCACTGAATAAAGGCTCTGTCTAAGATCAAAATGTGCACGAAGCTCACACAGGCTTGCAATGCACAACGGGGCCACAGGCCCCTCCGACGACACTGAATAAAGGCTCCTGAAGCAAATTATAATATATTTATTTAATTTAAATAAGTCCAATTTTAGATTTCCCAGCATAACAGATCAAACTTGAATACACTTCCATAAAGTTGATATTAATCCCTGAGGTGGTGTTCAAACCATCAGTCTGCCAAATGTATGTCCAAGTTCTCAACGAAGTTAATTACTGTAAGCAACTCTACTGAATATTCAGGAAAACTAGTCCACTCCGAACATGCTCATTGTGAGAAAAAGAACTTCCTCAGGTTTTTCGATTTTTTGGTCGATCTGCTTTTGGAAATTTTCAAAGCAGTCTCCCCTCTCTGGCCTCTCACATACCCTAGCTATATGTGTTGATCTTCATGTTTTTTATTGCAGGCTATTCCTGGCCAGAATATTTATGCTATACTGAGGGCACCAAGGACAGCCAGTACCGAGGGAATCGTAATGTCTGCTCCACTGCGGAGAAAAGCTGGCTCCATTCCACAAAGTGCTGGAGGAATAGCGCTAATGCTCGCATTGGCTAAGTACTTTAAACGTCAGTTCAAATATGTAATTGTGCTATCACTGTTGTTGGTATTTTGTTGGCACCTACATATTGTCATGAAGATGTTGTCAGTTCAATTAATGTAACTCTGAAATAAACAAACACATTAGGAGCAGCTGGTTCTGAGGAACAGATTGAGCAAATGTGTCATGTTTATTCAACTCTCAATTTTGATTCCACAAGTATAGTGTTCTCATCTGATGTAGAAATTTGTCCTTTCAAATTTCAATTAAAAATCATGAATACATACTCATTTCATTCTTTAGTGCAATTAATTTCAGCTTCAAATCTGAGTTGAATTCCAGTGATAGAAAAAATCATTTGTGGTATCTAATGTTATGAAATATAAATTACGAAATTTAACCACTGATAAATTAGTAGATTTTTATGGCAAGTGCCTCTGTATTGTTCACTGATTTGTTTATTTATTATGTTAACCCTTTACCCAACAGAAGGGCCCTGTGCCAATGCATTCTCTTATATATGCGAGTCGACCATAGGTCGCCTCGCATATATAAGAGAATGCATTGGCTTAACACATTAAAAATTATAAAATTGTTAAAGAATGTAAGAAAAAATGGTAAAAAGTGTTAAAAAAAGATTTTTTTTAAGCCAATGCATTCTCTTATATATGCGAGGCGACCTATGGTCGACTCGCATATATAAGAGAATGCATTGGCACAGGGCATAACTGTAACTATCAGAATGTGGTCAATGAGCCGGTTCCAATGATATCCATATTTGTATGGTTTTATTGAGATAGACCCAAGATAATTTAGGCTGTTGCAGCTTTATTTGGCCGGTTTTGGCCGGTTTGTTGGGTAAAGGGTTAAGTATTATTTTTTTCTAATCACAGAGAAAACATATTGGGCGAAGGACATAATATTTGTGATTACTGACCAGGAGTTGATAGGGATGCAAGCCTGGCTGGATGCTTACCACGGGACACAAGTGTCCGAATGTAAGTTGTCTATGTTGTCATACCATGGGACACAAGTGTCCGAATGTAAGTTGTCTATGTTGTCGCACATGGAATTGGACCCGCCCATATTGTTCTCGGGATCAGAGTAGGCCTACATACCAAATTTGAGTTGGATCGGTTTAGCAGTTTTCGAGTCTATAACACTTACATACATACACACATACATACTTACATACATACACACAGACAGAAGTTCCAAAATATATAATAGACAATACACTACATCAAACCCTGTCTTGAAAGTGAAATTCTCAGTTTTCTTGCCGCATTCAAGATGAAACTCCTAGCAGGAGTGGAATGTTCAACTTAGCTATCTGGCCTGTAACATAACAATTTCATCTGATGTGTTAAAAAATGGACCATTGGCTTTCCTGAACAAGGATGGGTAGATATTCTGCTGTATGACTTCACAGAAGCATACATGACTTCACTTGCCATATTCAAGATGAAACTCCTAGCTGGAATGTTCAACTTAGCTATCTGGCCTGTAACATAACAATTTCATCTGATGTGTTAAAAAATGGACCATTGGCTTTCCTGAACAAGGATGGGTAGCTATTCTGCTGTATGACTTCACAGAGGCACTGAGGAGGGTATTCTAAGTGATTACAGCACTTGTCCTCCAATCCCTTTTGTCATATATCAAATTATGAACAAATAAAATATGTTTAAAAAAAAAAAAAAGAAGCACATTACTATTGTTCATAGTATGTTATGCTCATGTTTACCCTTGATTGGATAAAATATCTTCATGGTAATTAGCGGCATCAGCATGTGCCCAGAAATATGACCCTTTGTTCGAATATAAATATATTGAAAATCTATATTTCTGGATGATAATTTCAGTAAAGAAATAATCACTACATTCTAATATATTATCTTATTGTAAACATATTTTGAAATTTGAAAATCTGGATCTTTCAGAAAAGAATTATAATTTTACAGATATTGTTCCCGATGACCTGGAAGCTCGAAGTGGACAAATTCAAGCTGCCATAAATCTAGAGATACCAACAGACAAATTGAACTACCTTAATATCAAAACAGAAGGTCTCAACGGCCAGCTACCAAACCTCGACCTCATCAATCTCGTTGCACGGATCTGTCATAAAGAACAAATCCCACCAACGTTACATCACCGGGTAATGTCATTAGAGGTGTTCTATTTGTTATCAGCAGAGTCCGCGTTGGCCCGAAAATTATATTGGCCAATTTTTTGCCATTCCTGAATTTTGTTTGCCCATTTTTCAGAAAAATTTCTGAATTAGGATCTAACATTGGGAAAACCGAAACTAAAATAAAAGAAATAATAAGAAATAGATATGTATTTGTTATATGGCTGCAAAATATGTGGGTTCGAAAATATGAAAGAAATTCAGAGCGTACATTTAAAATTCTGCAAAATATTGATGCACATGAAGACCAGCACTCCGAATTACATGGTGTATGGGGAATTGGGCAAATACCCATTGACTATTCATGTAGTGGCAAAGCAGAGAATAGTAAGCTACTGGTCGAGACTTATGATGGGGGAGGGGTCTGTCTTGTTTCATCTTATGAAGCACAACAGCAAACTCTTTAGACATATTAATGTTACTAAAAGGATTATACACTCAGCTGGTTTTGATGTGTCATGGTCGAATCAGGCACAATTAATAGACAGCCAGAAAAAAGACATATCCCAAACTTTGATTGACCAGTTCACTCAGCAGTGGTAGTTAGATATAGAATCGTCATTACGAGGAATTTTTTACATAGAATTGAAGTCAACCCTATGCTTAGAAAACTATTTTACCGATTTCCCCTTCAGTCTGTGAAAATATTTGATAAAAATATGTACATGCAATCATAGATTGGAAATGGAAACAAGTAGATGTGGTAAGCAAGGAGCAAAAAGAGATTTATGTAGCTTGTGCAAAAATGAACTGGGTGATGAATACCATTTTGTTATGAAGTTTGCCAACTTGAGGCACCTGCGGGTAAAATACATCCAAACACTATTGGAATCTGCCATCTAAGAAAGTTTTATGAGCTACTGACAAAGTCTTGTCACGTTGACTTGAGAAACTTAACCCTTTATCTGAAATTAGCGTTCAAACACACAAATAGAAATTTATAGACAGAATTCATGTTATTAATGTTATTGAAATTTCACGCCATATAGCCACTGTTGTTGCATTTGTTGTTGTTAGTATTATTATTACTATTGCTATAAGACATCCTTGAAACATATACTGATAGAATATATTAGATGAATATAATAATGATGATAATGAGGACTGACAATGGGTAACTGAGAGACTACCACCATATCTATCTTTCTTCTATCTTCTTCTTTTTCTGCTTCTCCTTCTTCTGTCTTCTTTTATGTATACATGTATGTATATACATCACACTTAGCACTTTGTAAATATTGCACATCTCGCCAGTAACATGTGAACTCATGTCTTAGGGATTAAAGCATAGCCCATATATCATCTAATCAACACTGTTTAATAAGTAAGCAGGTGTGACTGCTGATAAATTGTTAACCGAACAAAAACTTGCGAGTAACTACTGATAAACCCTTCCATGACTGGAGCTTCCTGAACGAATAAAATGCTTGCACTTGTCACATTTCGGCCCATGTGCACAGGCCTGAGGAACGGGAAATTGACTATGTGTCGTAGCACATACTTTTGAATGAACTTTCCAATGTTGTTTTTCAGGCGGATCATTATGACTATGAGAGTGTTGATGGCTACAAGCATTCCCTCGGCACCATGATGCGGATGATGTGGTCTCAAGCCTCGGGGATTCCATCTGGAAATCACGGCTTGTTTTTCAGATATCACATCGAAGCAGTGACACTTGAGGGCAATAAAGTGACCAAAACGTCTTATAGACATGGCCTGGACTCAACTGGAAGGTAAATGTTTTGTAAGAGTGATGTGAACATCCACTGGGGGTCTTCAGATTACCAAAGTGCGAATACTCTTGCTCAACATAATTACTTTCACAATTTTTGTATACAGATAGAAAAGATAAGTCATCTTTCTTAAAGCCACATGGCAGTTTATGCTTCAAAATACATTTAATAATATTCGCTTTTGATTTTTTCCCTGATTATTTCCCTGGTATCGATATAGTTTGATAAATACTTGAACTGGATTTCTACGTGCATTATATGTCCCATAAAAATACAACGTTGAACACGGTGTTTGGGTGCTAAACAAACAACAGCCATGTACATGACATAATACGGATAAGAATGTTCCATGTTAGTTTATTCCTGATATGGTAGAAATAAAGAGCATTTATTTCGCTTTTGAGCCAAAAATTTAAAACAGCTGGAAAATGAGCATATGAAGCTGGTAGATGAATCCTATTATATACCTCCTTCCAAAATATATAGACAGGATTTGGAAGCTCGAGTGAGCCATGTATATTTAATACATTTAGATAATATTCAATGCCTCTATTTGGCTGAATTATTTCTGCATATTTGCCAGGGTATCTACTCAGGTGTGATTTGAACCACTCATTCTTCCTTTGCTTTGTCCAGTTGAGTAATGCGAATTAAACTTCAAAGTTGTTGCTATATACTATTATGTGTACTTCTAATACAATCCCTGTGGTAGCAATGTTTACATTTGTTAAAAAATCTTTGTCAACTCTGGATATTGTGTGTGTTGACATTTGCAGAATGAGGTCCGCAGAGGGTGAATTTAGTGATGCTGCCCCCACACAGCTGGCTAGCATCACCAAAGTCACCATCTGGGGACCTCATTCAGCTTCGCCTCATCCTCTAGGAAGTATCTAGTCTCAAGTTTAAAAAAACAGGGCTTATTATGTTATTGGTCCATCCATCTTACTTACATCTGACATTTATGTGGCCAAATTTAAGAAAAATAGACAGTTAGGTGAACCTTCAAAAGTTATCTATTTGGCCCAATCAGCATATTTAATTTTGTTGTTACTCAAAAGTTGGAAACAAAAAGTCCATAGATTTAGACATCCATGATCTATCAATAGGAGGGTTTCTGACAGTTTTGTGGCTGGTCACCCAATCACGGACCTGTCAGTTTCTCCTATTCCACTGTCCTAGCAGCTTATACATGTTTTTGAGTTTCAATCAGCTACTGCTATAATTCCTACATTTTCTGATTCCATAATCTGAAATTTTATCGCTAAACTACTTGATAGTGATCTCTTTGTGTGAGACTCACATGTATAAGAGAATGCATTGGCAATGACCTTTAATGCTGCACCAGCACAGCTCCCATCATGTAGGGATCGAAAAGCTGGGGTCGAAAAATGTAAATAATAGAGACCATGTATCTTACATATCATTCACATTATTGTATGTTTTCTGCTTTCAGAGTTGTTGAAGGAATTTTTAGAAGTTTGAACAACCTTATAGAGCGATTTCATCAGTCTTTCTTCTTCTATTTCCTACCATCAACCAATAGATATGTATCTATTGGGCTATACATGCCACCATTTGGGCTGATTGTGGCTGCTGGAATGATCAAGGTACACATCTTCTCCAAATCTTACCATTAGCTTATAGATATGCGAACATTGGTCAATTTGAGCCGATTATGGCTGCTATTTAAATATCCCATCATGAGCTATATATACAGGCTGAGTATGGACTTATTTTAGTGCATTCACAGTCGGTCGAACCTCATATCTGCCATTCAAAACTAATTATCTTGCAATAGCCTGTTTCAACAAATTAAAGAGTCATACATGTTAACTTCTAGCAGGCCGATTTCCGGAGATTGAACTTCAGAATTCGGGAAATCTAGCTTTAAACTTTATAATTTTATTCACTTCAAACTAAAACCATATAGCATAACAAAAGTTTAATATTTAACAAATTAGCAGTAAAAGCGTAATGCTTAAATGTCATCCATAATAAGTTCATTTGTATGCTTGGCTGATGTCTGCCCGCAAACCGATTGTTTATTTTGTCCGTGCTTACTTTGAATGGTCATGCCATGAATTGAAGGCTCAACTTTGGATTTATTAACTTCAAATCTCAAACAGGAAATTATTGTCTTAGCATTAAAAACACAAAGTGGAACTGCCGTATATCCAGGGAGAATTTGTCTTTGACACCACTGAATTCGTTGCAAAAGCACGTGCCACTGATGACGTCATATTCCAGCTGGTTCGCTCTGTTATTGTATGAAATATTTGAGGCATGTCTTTTTATAATTAAGGATGAAATAAATATCTGTTTCTTGCTGAGTGAGAATGATGCTGTGGTCCATAAAACTACATAGATTCTTTGTGCCGACGCTAGTTTAATTGAATAAAAGGTGTTAGTTAGAAGATAAGCTATGTTTGGGCAGTTGGTTGGCTATTAATTACTCCAGGCTAATTACGCAGCTTGTTTTCGTTGAGAGAGTATAATGGCAGTCACATTTGTGATGCTTCTATTGTATATTGTATGAAGTAGCTGCATGCACTGAGGAAGCTTTCATTGTTTACTAATTCGGGGAGAAAACTGTTTCCCGATCGCGAGATATGGCTGAAATTCGGGAGACTCCCACCTAAATTGAGGAAAGTTAACATTTATATGAAGAGTGCAAGATGTTTCAGTGGAGCTTCTAATACTATCCTTTCTCTAGGATCAATTGTGTGCATTTCACAACATCTCCGTTTGGTCCATTATAATGCTCCACACCACAATGGCCGTAACCCCAATGGTTCAGCAAACCACATCATGACATGATTTAGTAACAACTATAAGCTCCAAATTGGAACTGTAAGCATTTATTAAATTGATTGTACCCTCATAACTTGTTTTGGCTGAAGAAGGCCATGTGGCCAATAAATTCCAACAAGAATTTTGCGACTTTAAAGGGTGGGTAATCTCAGTTGCTTATTCCATTGTTGAGTGTTCATTTTTGTAGGCTATTGCTCTCTGGATTGGTGTCGATGGTAAAGAAGAAAATAGTGACAAGAAAGAACCTAAACCAGAGTCAAGCGAAAATGAAAAAGCTAAAGTTGACTGGGCGGAAAATGATGAAGAAGATGACTCAGAGGTTTCACCTCATTTTATTATTCTCTAAATTAATCCTTTGATGACTGGAGCTTCTTGAAATTTTGCGAAAACCCTGTGCCAATGCATTCTCTTATATAATACATTGGGCTAACAATATTTGCCTTGACCTTGTAAGCCAGTGCATTCTCTTATATATGCGTGGCTCCCTATGGGAGAGTAGCACAGGATCTTTAATGCTTGCACCATCGCAGCTCCCGTCATGAAAGACATTACTTTTTTAATCTAAAATTTATTGTTATTTAATGGTGTATGGTTTCAACCAGTGGGATCACAGCAACCACAAATTATTTTGTACATAAATATCTTAAGCACTATCTTTATCTCAGGAAAATTATGAGAAAAAAACCAAATGTAGCACTAATTACTTTTTTAAGATAGGGATGATCTTGGAAATTCGAAACCAGTTTGTATTCAATGTGAACTGAATTGTTCATAACAAACCAATCCTTGGACAATTTTGTGAGGCCTTGTCAAGCCTGGATATAGTGTGTCTGGCATTTGCAGAATTAGGTCCACAGAGGGTGAATTTAGTGACGCTATCCCGCACAGGGGCTAGCATCACCAAATTCACACTCTGAGAAAACTCATTCTGCTTATGCCAAACAAATTATCATTTCTTATCAAAAGGACCATGTTACAATCAGAATGTAACTTTATTATAAATACCAGAGTTGAAACAGAAAGAGTCAGAAAATCTGAATCCTTCCGTTTATATAGTCAGGTTTCATCTTTTATATTTAAGTTTGTCTAAGACGGATAACTGTCCATTTTTTCTTTTGGATTGTATCATTTTCATCAATTTACTGTCAAGCCTTGTTTCCATTATGCCATAATAATCTTGAGTTTTCCATTATTTACTTTGTTTTCTTCTTCAGTCAAAATCGTCGAGCCTGGTTTCCATCATGCCAGTGATAATCCTCGGGATGATGCTGGCATTGCTAGCCTATGTGTCTCCGGAGGATCACAACGA
The DNA here is from genome assembly GCA_032622095.1 of Siphonodentalium dalli. NCBI lineage: Eukaryota > Metazoa > Mollusca > Scaphopoda > Gadilida > Siphonodentaliidae > Siphonodentalium > Siphonodentalium dalli. The sequence continues at coordinate 194,277,143 of CP136062.1, read as the reverse complement.
GCGTCACCCACAGATTCAAAATGAGGACAGATGAGGCTCTCATCTTTGGGTTTCTTGCACTGGCGTGCGTAGCAGCATGGTTTCCCAGAATGCTTCAGAGGTCAGTCTTTTGTACCCAAGCTTGAATTTAGTGTGCCTTTCATTTGCAGAATGAGATCCCCGCATAGCGGGCTAACATCACCAAATTCACCCTCTGGGGACCCTATTCTGCTTAGGCCTTATCTTCTCTGGAAAGTTTCTTTATCATAAAATTTCTGTAGAAACTTCTTCACATAGATTCTAGTTTCTTTTTTATTTTTCTCTATATCCCCAATTGGCAGACAACACATTGCATAATTGAGGTTCCCAATGGGTGTACATCACAATGTTCACCATCAGGGAACTTCAATCTGTGTCTGTGTCTCCCATAGCAGATGAGGCCATGCAGAATGAGGTCCTCCAGAGGGTGAATTTGGTGATGCTAGCCTGCTATGCGGGATAGCATCACTAAATTCACCCTCTGGGGACCTCATTCTGGAAATGACTTACATGCTATAATCAGGCTTGTTCATACCTCTCTCGCCTTCATGAATCCAACAAGGTTCTGTCTGTTTTGTTCTGTTTCAATATAAATGATTTGGCATACAATATCGAATTTGTAAATAGTAAATATATGCAGATGACACCTGCCTCGAATAGTAATTCGACCTCAATGTTTTGACACACATTGTTTTATTTAAGTGATGTGAAACACTCCAGTAGGGTGATGGAACAGAAATGGAGAATAAGATTGTTCAAAGTAGTTAATTTTACAAATATTATATCCAAATTGACAACACACATGCGGTCATTCTTATATAATAATTGATGCATTGACTCTCGATGGTGATCTCGTTTTCGTTAGTTTATCGCCGATATATGCGTCCAGAATCGAGTAGTAATTATTGACAATTGAGGGTAGTTCAACGATGTTTTCAATGGAGTGATCTAGTCAATTTGCTTAAGATTTTCGTTTAGTAGAATGTTACATTCCTTCAGTTGGCATAGCTCCTGAATACTAACTTATCTGTTTCACATACCCGAACATGTACATAATATGTCTTTAAAAGTAGTGCATAGTCCCAAATTTGGCTGGCTAGCATTTTTATATGCCCGTTTGAAAAAACGGTCGTATTATGTAAATGGGTTGTCCGTCGTCCATCCTCTTTTGGTTTCCGGATGATAACTTTAGATTTAATCAAGTGAACTGAACCAAATATGGTATGTTAGTTTACCACACCAAAATACAGATCAAGTTCGAATATGGGTTTCGTCCGCATGATTTTTACTGAGTTATGCCCCCTTTTTCGACTTAGATTTTATCTGATATGCAGTTTCCAGATGATAACTTTAGATTGAATCGAGTGAACTGAACCAAATTTGGTACATTAGTTTACCATCCCAAAATACAGATCAAGTTCGAATATGGGTTCTGTCTACATGATTTTTGCAGGTCAAGTTCGAATTTGAGTCTGATCCGACCATTTATACCAGAGTTAAAGGATTTTTTTTGGCTGAAAATAGCCGAAAACAAATGAATTAAACATTGCCCCACTCTACTCCAGAAACGGCGTATTATATTTCCGCTAAAGGAAGCCGTTCACACTGAACTATAAGGATAGATGTCCTGCGTTTGTAAAACCATAGTAGAAAAGGGGTTAACTTTTTGTGTGTGGTCGCCTACGGTACCTCGCGGTCTGTAGTGGCTTGCTCGTATTAGTCACGCATGCGCAAGTCCCAATATAACTGACTGAATACGCCAGTTTATTTTCTGCTACCACAGAGAGAAGTCATAAGGGAGTATTGTTCCGAATTTGTCGTTTAACAACTAGACAACAAATTCAATTTATCGATACAATAATTACTGGTCGCCTACGCGTTAGTTTTTAGAATTATTGTTTCAGAATTCACGGACCGTTTCGCTTCAAAACATACAATTGTTCCGTGTTTTCGAATAGGCGGGCGGACATAAAAATTTTCGAATCTGAAAATCGACATTTCGCCATAATCAGCCGCCATTTCAAGGCCTTACGAGGCGCATAGACTATTGTGAACAATTCATCTATGTAATTATTATAGAACCTATAAGGTATGATATACTTTGTCAGATATAAAAAATGCCACGTGTTTTTTACCGGAAGTCTCCTAATTTCATGGGAATTTATTTACGCGTGGACATTTATTTAGCAATAATTACCATCGCTACTGACGCTATTTATCATAATGTTATGAACTACATTCTTTCTCATAATACTTTGTTGTTTTATAGCTCAATACAACTGATCCAGATGTGTTGGTCACATTTGAACTTAAAAGTTGATTACAATTTACATCTGGGTTTATCAATTCAATGTAAAAACAGTAGTGTCATTATTACTTTAATAAATTGACAGAGATTGATATTGGACAAGTGTTATAATTATGTTCATGGTTTGATTCTCGTAACGGAGCATCACCTTCAATGTAACAATCTCAGCCATGTGCTAGCGGACCGGGATTGCACCCTGGTCAGGGTTATTCTGACAGAAATCAGAACTCGGTCCGATACCAAGTTTGTCAGGCTAACAAGTCCCATTTGAGATTACTGAATAAAATCCGAATGCAAATGCCGATTTTCCCCATTACAACACTTGTTCAGGTATGTTGTCGTGGGTGCACTACGCTGTGCGATCGGGTGTGGACAATAAAAACTTAATGGCTGACACATGTACACACCTAGGTGTGTGCATGTTACAGAACACTACTGGAGTCGCTAGATCTCATCTAAACAACATGCTTTCACAAAATACTTTGTGTTTTCTGTTTTAATACTGTCACACATGTCTCCTATGATTTAGATGTGTTGGTCGACGCTTGAATTTATCAGACTACAGTTTATCAATATCAGAAAAATAATGACTGTTGTCATACTAAGATTCGTTAGTGTCATTAATTTCAGACAGGGATTGACATCTGACAGGAGTCAGAATTCTGTTGAGTACATGATTCGATTCTCGTACAGTGCTTCAACTTCACTGTCAAAATTTATAACTGCTAGCATTTCATGATTGCAAGCATGACACTAAAATTAATCGTGATGACAGTTTCACTATTGTCTCAATTCCAGATTTTAGTTATTCTGAATTGTATCCAAAAATTAACCCATCCTTTTAAAAATTGCTGGGTTGTATCTCGACAAAATGGTGTCTCCTTCCGGAATACAAACATAATTGCTTTCCTTCCTGTGTAGGTTTACCGAAAAGAAGCGGGGGGGGGGGGGGGGGGGGGGGGGGGGGGGGGGGGGGGGATGGATTACTACGATTCTGGATATGGCTCTAATTGGGACACAAAATTACAAATCATGGGTGCTCCGGTTTGCATTCTCTAGAGTAAGGCAAGAAGCTTATCGTCACTCTGACGGTGTTTACTCATGGTTTCACTATCTAAAAATATATTTGAAGATACTTTGGTTTGAACATCCTTTCCCCTTCTTGATTCAATTATGTGAATGGTTCCAGCCTGACAGGTATTTAGAGTCGTGGTGACTTGACCCCTCCAGGTAACTGGCCCACTGGCAATAACTGGCGACCGTGGCCTGGTTGACGTTCCCCAATGAATAACGATATTATAGCAGTGGTATTCCAAGACGAGGAAGGTGGGGGGAGACATTATTTATGACAAGTAACCATATCAAATGTGAGCTTGGTACAAGAACAGGCTGTACATCCAATACAGCATGTATTGTTCATAAAGGGCATGGTAGGTATTTTGAAGGTATTCATGGACTAGTTGGAGTCTCAATGAATTTTTATATATATACGTGTCCCGACCTTTCATACCGTTGATATGGCGAATATACTTCACACACGAATGAAGCATATTTACATGGAAAGCATTTATATTGCCATGTGTCCCACGACCACTGCCAATAGCCTTTCCGACAAGAGGCCATCAGCATGGCTCTTCATACTTCTATATGCCCATATCAATTTGATTATCTGGCACATAGACAATAAAACAGGCGAAGACGTTTGCGCTGTCCAGCTAAGCTTTCGAGGAAGCTCATTGACCAGCATTACCGACCTTTCATAAGACGCAGGCAGGGGACCACCCCGTTCGAGTGGCATCCCATCCCCATGGCACAGATGCCCGATCATAAGGGCCTGAAGCCATGCTGCCAACTGCGCATTTCGGTCTATGCTGTCCTCTCTTCCTTAAACATGCCATAAGCGGGAACACTTAGGTCGGGGGAGTTCCTCTCTATCTTGGCTCTTCAAATTTAAAATAAAACAACATTATAAAGGGATGTGTATCCTTTACTAGGAGGATGATAATTTCATTCCTTTCCTTCCTAGGGGAGCCATTTTTAGAGCGGGTCTTCCCCTAGTTTGCTGCATGCTTCACACTAACCGACCTATCACACACCTAGGTCGTTCTGCTGCATGTTTGGGGGGGCAGAGGCTCAGACCTGAATATTCCGTATGGTGACCGTGAAAATTTACCTGTGTTCATCATCTGACTACATTTTACATCATTTGAACTGATTTCGGTTGTAGAAGGCGCACCTTCATTTCTTAGAATCGGATCGCGGTGGGTATTCCGCTGGGAACGCGGACTGCTCTCAGGTGCCTAGTGGTCGTGATGGCCTAATAATAGTAATGTGTGTGGATTTAGGCTGAACATAATACTTGTGATTGCACATTTTGCTGTCTGTCTCCATTCCAAAGGATGGTGCTCGTTGGGAAATTTCTCCGAAATTAATACTCGTACCGACACTATTGTTTTGGCACCTGAGAGTAGCGGTTTGCTTTCTCATCGGATGCTCTGGTCATCTGCGGTGTTCGGCCATGTTCTCTGAGGGGCTATATATATATCTTTAATGATACATTGGATTGTGCCAGGGATCTCTGCTCTGGCTCCGACCATTGGATTGTTGGGCGCAGCTTTAGTAGGGTCTTCTGACATGATCTCATGATGCCTTATATATCACCATGATATACCTATTATATCATTTTATATATCTATATATGCGAAAGATTTGTGTCACCGGGTTTTTTCAATGATATCTTGTGAAACGGTGATACATAGGTACCTCAGAGACATGAGACATGTTCTCTGTGGGGTTGTATATCTATATTTAGTGATACGTTGGATCATGACAGGGAGCTGTGATCTGGCTCCGCCCATTAGATTTGATGGGCGCAGCTTTGGAAGGGCCTTCTGACATGATCTCATGAGGAAAACTTAATATATATATCCCCCGGATATATATATTATATCATTTTATATATATATATACGCAATGTGTATTGTGATACATAGGTACCTCAGGGACATGTGAACGTGTGATAACTGTTCTAAGGGCAGGACCAGTTCACATCCTCCGGTTACGTCTCGACGGTTCAACCAATTCGTGAGGATACGTCTGGTGGAGCTGCCGGGGTACTTGGGACCTCCAGGCCAATTGGCCCCCACCAGACGCTAGCGGTTCTGGGCGCTAAAGCTGCCAAAATCGCGTGCGTACGTATCGACACCGGCTGGATGGCCTTCGGCAGCTTAAGCGTAGGGCAGGGGCCGTACCCATGAGGTAAAGCGCCGAGTCCCCCTGGTCACGCTCGCATTACCGACACGGCCTTGCCTGCCACTCCTCCGTGAAGGGATCGGAGAAAAATGACCTCTCCCCACCCTCCAGCTTGGCCAGGATATTAGGTTGGGCATGACCACCTGCAGCATGCGATGGTGGGGGCTCCCTCTGATCCGATGGCTTGACTCGCTTATAGTTGTATAACCCATTTGGGCTAATGGGCTCTCCATTTGATACCTGTGCCACAGATTGGGCATCAGGTTATCTGCCATTTGCATTGGTGAACAGCAGTTAGTTAAACTCTTAATGTTGGTTGTCTTGCCATCTTTGGAGTGGGCCTCCTCCAGTGCAGGTCGTTATGTCGCTAAGGCGGAGAGGGAGTTAGTCTCCTCGCATCTCAAATCGGCTGGATTCTTAGAACTGACGGATGAAGAACAGAGAATTGCTCGGTTCGCTCGCAATTCTGAATTGAATGGCACCACCTGGGATGTTGCTTCCAAAAACAAGGGGGGGGAGGTACATGTTTGGGCAATATAGCACTCTAATTATATGAGTTATTTCACGTACCTCATCATAACAGATTCATTAAAGAGTTCATATTTAGGTACAATCTGTTTTCGAAGAGTGCATTCCCTCCAAAAATTTGGCTATTAACTTTATTGCTCGTGCCTCCTCCTGGGCTTGCATTCTAATCCATATAGTTCAGTGTGAACGGCTTCCTTTAGCGGAAATATGATATTTTTAAAAATATAATATATATTTCCTTAAAGAAAGCCTGAACACTGAACTATCATAGGGCCCTCCCATGGCGGTGCCATTCCCAACCCCGCAACTCGCCAATCTCCTGATTGAGTTGAAAATAAACTGGCGTATTCAGTCAGTTATATTGGGACTGCGCATGCGTGACTAATACGAGCAAGCCACTACAGACCGCGAGGTACCGTAGGCGACCACACACAAAAAGTTAACCCCTTTTCTACTATGGTTTTACAAACGCAGGACATCTATCCTTATAGTTCAGTGTTCAGGCTTTCTTTAAGGAAATATATATTATATTTTTTTAAATATCATGCCACGGCCCGACGGCATGCTCTTGTTAATTCAAATAAATCTGTTGGCATGTTCTTCTCCTTAGTAGCACAGCCATCAAGCCAAGTTAGCTTATAAGTAAAAAATATACCAAGGATCATGTACAGGCCTGAAAATATGGCACTGGACATGTGAAGAATGAGGTCCCCAGAGGGTGAATTTGGTGATGCTACCCCACACACCCCACACAATGGACCTCACTCTGCTTATGCCTCATATTCTCTGGAAAGTATCTTTATTATCATATTAAATTTTTTTTAGTTTCTTTATAAACTTCTTCCCAAAGATTAATTTTCTATTTTAGTTTAATTTCTCTGTATCCCAAAATTGGCAGACGACACATTACATAATCGAAGTGCCCAATGGGTGCATATCACATTATTCACCATCTGGAAACTTAATCTGAAACTAGGTCTCCCATAGTAGATGAGGCTATGCAGAATGTGGTCCCCAGAGGATTTGGTGATGCTAGTGTCACTAAATTAACTCTCTGGGGACCTCATTCTGCATATGTCCGGCACGTAAACGTTCCGGTTAACAGGCTATCATAACAATCTAATTTATTTATTTAAGGCCAAAAAAAAAAAGTGTTTTGGTTCTCGGGCAATTTTGTTCTTCAAATCAATGAGTGAGGGAGGGTTTTATTTTTATTTTTTATTTTTTTTGTGCGCATAGTAAGCACGGACAAATATACCTTCCTCTGTCTAGTAATAACCAGAAAGGTAGAGGGAACTGTTATGCATATAAACTCATTTAGTCTTATATAAAAATGACATTGTACTACCAGTGTATGACTGGGATTACCTAACAATATATAATGCCCCTGACATTAACTACTGTTAGGCCCAAAACAAAAAGGTTTTGGTTCTCAGGCCCCACCGCATTGAATAACGAGAGGCCGATCACGATCGGCAGATGTTAACCCATCCCTTGGCGATATAAATTTACTATGATCGGATAAATGAGAGTTTTGGTGTTGAATTATAGAGTATACTGTTTATGTACTATTATAGACAAATTTACATCACACAAATTATTGGAATTTATGGGTCACTGGCATTTATATAAGAGAATACACTCTTACAGGATCGGTAATGCTAAACCACCACAACCTAATTGTGTTAGTTTTTTCAAATTGGTTTAACTTAAAAAAAATTGTTTTTAATTATTTAAAAAAAAGATTGGGAACCTTTTTATCAAAGTGTATCATAATCATCAATATCTAAATGAAAACCAATGAAAGAGTCACTGACATTTTTTTTATTATTATTATTATAAAACATAAAAATAAAAAAAATAAAATTATTTTTTTCAAATTTGTTTTCGAAAAAGGGTCATAACTCCTTTAAATAAATTGGATCGAAACCATATTCAAACTCAAACTGTATTGTGGGCTGAGAAACTCATATACAAAATTTGGTTCCGATCAAATAGAAAATGTTAGAGTTATCGCATTATGCCTAAAGTGTACTTGCAGAGTACAAGAAAAATATATCAAACCTGGTGTGCCCCTTTAATATTTCAATTCACATTTGTAATCGATTGAAATTAATGTCCAACAAATTTACTAAACACAATCACATTATTAATCTCCAATAGTAATGCTATTAAACAATGAAACCAGATTATGCCTTTAAGATGGAATTTAAATAACCATGCATATAAAATATATAGTAGAAACATTCCATCTATGCTATCCCCAGCATATGGCCAGAGATACTTTATAGAGTATAAAGTATATACAGAGATAGTATATGATATGGCCAACACATGCTAGTAGTTAATTATCTCAATGCAAGACAGAGAGACAATTCATGGCATTGTAACTGGATACTAACTCTGTGTGAGAAGACAAATTCAAACCTGATTTATTAGATTCTATTTGGACAGTGCAACTGGGTATCTTTGATATATTTTAGCCATAAATAAAATAATCAAAAGACCATAACTCCATTAAAATATATCGGATCAAACCCATATTCGAACTCGACCTGTATTTTGAGTTGAGAAACTCACATACAAAATTTGGTTCCTATCAGTTGAAAAATTGTAGATTTATCGAAACATGCATGATTTCTATGTCAAAGGGCCATAACTCCATTAAAAAATATTGGATCAAACCCATATTTGAACTCGATATGTATTTTGGACTGAGCAACTCACATACTAAATTTGGTTATGGTCAGATGAATTTTTTTTTAATTATGGCAGAATGCATGAATTCTAAGTTGAAAAAGGGCCATAACTCCCTAAAAAAAACTCGGATCAAACCCATATTCGAACTCGATCTGTATTTTGGGCTGAGAAACCCATATACAAAATTTGGTTTCGATCGGATAGAAAATGTTTGAGTTATCGCATTACTCGTAAAGTGTCTATGGACAGACAGACGGACAGACAGACGGACGGACAGATGGACCAACGACGAGTGGTCAATCCGGGCAACGACACTATGTTTACCATACTATGGTATGGGTAAACATAAAAAGGGCCGCATTAGGCCTTTTTATTGCAAGGCCTGATGTTACGACAAAAAAAAATGTACATAGCAGATATCAAACTCCAGACAGAGTTATCTCTCATCGCTCCGCTGAGATACCACTGCCATAAGGACATTAATTTGTAAGGAATTCTTACGTGTTTTAGTTCTTATGTTTTAGGATTAAAATTGTCTATGTCTGGCTCAGTTCATATTTTTCTTATCAATACCGAAAGAATTACCATTATTGCAAACTTTAAAACAAATTTGGTGGTCTGAGCAGTTTGAGCAGATATGTGTTGAATATTAGTGTGCATTGAGCTCTAACATGTAATGTGTTAAAAAGTGACTTGCAGGCTTACAACATGAAGTAGATGACTACAATTAAGAAAATGATTAGCTGATCCTCATGCTCTTCTTACAATTAGTCATTGTGAACAACTTACACTAATTGTAACTTTAATATACAATTGAAAGGCACAGGACTAAATTCAGGATCACATATTAGAATGGGGAGGTATCAGTTTTTAGACAACAATAACAGTAGTTAATGTCAGGGGCATTATATATTGTTAGGTAATCCCAGTCATACACTGGTAGTACAATGTCATTTTTATATAAGACTAAATGAGTTTATATGCATAACAGTTCCCTCTACCTTTCTGGTTATTACTAGACAGAGGAAGGTATATTTGTCCATGCTTACTATGCGCAGAAAAAAATAAAAAATGAAAATAAAACCCTCCCTCCCTCATTGATTTGAAGAAAAAAATTGCCCGAGAACCTTATTGTTGTCTAAAAACTGATACCTCCCCATTCTAATATGTGATCCTGAATTTAGTCCTGTGCCTTTCAATTGTATAAAGTTACAATTAGTGTAAGTTGTTCACAATGACTAATTGTAATAAGAGCATGGGGATCAGCTAATCATTTTCTTAATTGTAGTCATCTACTTTATGTTGTAAGCCTGCAAGTCACATTTCACACATTACATGTTAGAGCTCAATGCACACTAATATTCAACACATATCTGCTCAAACTCCATACAGCGCCCTCTACGCTATCACTGCGATATGACACTGCCATAAGGATGTTACTTTGCAGACGATAAATCTATTTTTACATATCGTCGCGGAACTGTATTTAGTCACATATTATCTTGTTTTGACCACCAAATTTGTTTTAAAGTTTGCAATAATGGTAATTCTTTCGGTATTGATAAGAAAAATATGAACTGAGCCAGACATAGACAATTTTAATCCTAAAACATAAGAACTAAAACACGTAAGAATTCCTTACAAATTAATGTCCTTATGGCAGTGGTATCTCAGCGGAGCGATGAGAGATAACTCTGCCTGGAGTTTGATATCTGCTATGTACATGTTGATAAAATCCCCAAAAAAAAATTAAAAAAAATTGTTTGTTTTTTCGTAAGTTTTTTTGTCATAACATCAGGCATTGCAATAAAAAGGCCTAATGCGGCCCTTTTTATTCAATGCGGCGGGGGCTGAGAACCAAATTTTTTTTTTTTTGGCCTAATATAAATTAGTTTTTGGCTGGAGTCAAAAACTAAGTTGCAAATTTCTGTAAACTCGACATAACCAAAATTTATTAATGGATGTGGAATGGGTTATATTTACCACACATCGTGTAAAAATATGTCGATGCAGGCATCAACTCAAGACAACTGCTGACTATAGAATAAAACTAATAAATTTCTGGGACAAGTATGCATATTATGTAACATTTTATTAGATACATTTACCTGAAAATTGTACGAGAATATCTGATGACGAGCATACCAGACTATCTATTCATTGAATTCCGGTTTTGGTGCCATCCGTAAAAAATATATTTATTCCTGTTGATTCATACTCAATCCCGTCGTACTCGGTACAGTGAAAGGAGTCAGATTTTGGTCGATTGACATGTGCTATTCCAGAGCAATGTCCATTTCCATTGGTACTCACACCTGGCTTATTGGTAAAGTTCTTGTTATTACTTCAGGCTAAACAAATCCCACAAATACAGAAAATGTTAGTAGAGTCCCCCTTTAAATATCTATTGATCTAGATTACAAACATTAACTTGACTTGGGATATTTTCTGTTGTATGCAAGATATAAAATGTGAAATAACGTTCCTAAATTGCTATTTCTTTGGCTTAAGTTCATGGTAAAAAATAATTTATTCGAGTCGAGGAATCCAGCCATCAAAGCTCAGAGTTATCAGATATAAATTTTTGAAATCTATTATTTTTCATGACCTGGAATATTTGGCAGCCTAGCAAATATTCGATGAGCTGACCGACATACTCTCAATACCAAATTGCATTGAACAAGATGTTGAACAATTTTATACTAGAGTTGACAGTGGTTGGCATTATATTTTGGCAATTAATCGATTCTGATAACTGAAGTGTCTTTTGAAGAAATGTTGTTGTTGGAATCTGATTATATTGGATTTTGTACCTTTAGTCATTTTTATGTTTACTTATAGGAAGGACACCCTGGAGAAGATGTATATAGACTGGCAGTTTCTGAAATGTGTCAGTCTCATATTTTACTCCTTAGTGCTGTTCTCTGTTGCTCTGATGAACATCTCGCTAGCGTTCTTCTTGTCCGTCGTCACCATTCCAGTGGCGATCATCATCAGACCAGTCACTAGCAGGTAAGAACTAAGTGAAAGGCTCGTTTCTCTTTCAATAGCATTATTTTTGGAAGGTGTTATTGTGTATTACAGATGGGATCTCCCTTCTCTGAACTTTATAAAGATTCACAGGCATAAAAATGATACATGTATATAGTATAAATATTGGGCCCGAGAACGCTTCGGAAATCATATTCTGAAAATCAAAGATCCACATCAAAGTTTGAGCATCCAAACACACTGACAGCACTTGGTGTGAACAGGAAGTACTTTCAGTCATATCCTTTTATTTCTGCATAAAAATTATAACTTTGAGTCAGACACTAGTCAACTGAAGCTCCTATCAGGCCAATATAAATAAATTGCTAGATTTTAATCCATCCAACATTTTCAGAAAAATGGGGTGGGAGGGTGAATTTAATTTTTTTTTTTATTCTTCGTAACATAAATGGTCATGGTCAGTTCCAGATAATAGATGTTGAAGCAGTCTTATCTTTTATAATACATGGTGATTTAGATTGTCCAATTTGATCAAAATAGACTGATTTATGAGTCTTTGAAACATAATTTTGTGGTTAATGCATGAGAAAAATAATTTACATAAAAATTATCCAAATAAATACAAAAATTGAGGAGGGGACTAAAATAGGGTCGGGAAGAGCTATAAATCTAGTAATGTTTTATATTGGCCTTACCAGAAACTTATTTTTATTTCATTTTATTCCACACACTAACAAATACTGCGGGACAACAAACTACAACAAATGTTATTTCCCCCCAGTCCGAAAAGGTGTCCTGGGTTTATTTCGAACAATTATCAACGGATTCGGAGTGTCTGAAACGAGTTCGCAAACTAGGCCCGGCCGTACATTTTCACCAGTGTTACCAGGGGGGGGGGGGTCTGCAAAATAATTCCGTATATAGGGTCGGGGTGGGTGGGTGGTCCAGAGGCCGAAAATTTAGCAACATTCTGGATTTCACAGGATCCCGGCCCACTTCACAGTGCATGGACCACCGTAATAGCGTTCAGGAAACTTATGATCAACGGAAGAAATATTTAGTAACAAAATTAATATATTACCCAGTTGTATACCTGAATAAAAGTAATTAAAAAAAAAAACTGTATCACAAATTGGATACTACATGGTGAATACTCAATGATGACTAGATATCATTAACCTGATTGTTGCATAGCATGAAATTGAAAAGGGTATCTCATAAATTTCTAATGTCTGAAATACTGTCTTGTTCTGGCATGTAATCAAATTCATTCCTTCTGGTTATTTCTCATATTGAATGATTGCAAGTAATATTAAGTTGCAACAATTATCCAAATAAAACTGAATTGGTTATGATGAATGACCGTTACTGTTTACTGCTCAGACAATCCCAACTGAAGGTGACGCTATTCTCATTGAATTTCCGAACTTTATCTTGGAGCTTTACTGCTCAACAAGACTAAACTAAAATACTAATTGTATACCGTTATCACTTACAAATAGATGAACTGAAATATGTGATGCATTCAGATGCATTAAGAAATGACATTCAATTCTTCATTCTGGTCTATCACCATACCAAACCACATCAAAATTCGACAACCGACACTTTACTTATATTGCAAAAACTTTGTACGGACTGAATATCATAAAGTCGAACAGGGCCCATAACTCTGGTAGGCATTGATGGTCACAACCCGTGATATTATGCATATTCGTCCCCCATTTCTGGTCCGTCACCATGCCATAGGGCATCAAAATATGACAACCGACTCTTGAGTTATAATGCAAAATGTTTGTACGGACGGACGGCTCGAGACGTCAACTAAATACCCGCCGACTAATATCGGGCAGTATAATAACCATATATCTATGTGTATACCTAACCAAAAACAATTCCCCTCCCCCACCCCACCCCGTTGGATAAGACTAAAGAGTTCTTTGGTCATGCACAAATAATTGTGGAACCCCTGACCTGTTTACCACTATTTACACTGGACAGTGTTCTCTGTCAGACACAACACACTCGATATATTAAGGCTATAATGGGGTCTAGGGCGATTTGTGACATATAGTGTACCCACACAATGCTTTATTATTATTGTTAGATACTGAATACACCAGGAAAAACATGGAAATACAGTTTATTTTTCGTTTTTCTGATCTGTGTTTACCAATTAGTAAGACAGTTATTGAAGAACGGCTAAAAAAAACTCTGAAATTTTGATAAAAATATGAGAAAGGGGGGGGGGGGGTGGGTCCCCAAAATTTTGGAGGAAAAAATATTTGTTTTGCACAAATGGGGTGGTGGGTCCCTTGGGGTCAGATAAAAACTTTTTGGGCCCTATATGTGCAATTTTTTCCCAGACCCCCCTGGTGTTACGACCTTTTGATTGTAATTTTTTGCCATTTAGCACCCACGAAAAGTTATCCGGAGTTTATTTATCAAAGGATTTTAAAATGTGAAATGTGGAATGTGAGTTCACAAAAGAAGTGTCTGAAACAAGTTCCCAAACTAGGCTTTTTTTTACCAGAGTTACTGTCATTTGATTGTAATATTTTGGCATTGCAATTTAAATTTTAATCCCAAACTAAAACAAATATTAACCAATCTCAAACATTTTAACTTATATCAATTATTGTTTAGCATATTTTGAAAAATGGCCATCCCCAACTTTGCCCTCCAAGGCGGGGGATACCGCCATTGGCAATTGCTTGTTATCTTTAGAGATACTTTGAGATTCTTTTATTTGGGGAGTACAAATAGAAAAGTGTGAAAGACATCTTTTATTGGTTAAAACATTTACCTGATTTTACTGTGCATCCAATGATCATAGCATTTGATTTAAATATCTTGCCCTACTAATTTTATATTGAACGGGTGACCATGAAAAATTAAATAAATATCAACTAGAGATGATTCGATAACTGAGGAACACCATCTGATAATTGGGCACATGGTTTGTACATAGACAGGATATATGCACATATTTTCTGCAATTTTATTTTTCACCATATCTAACACACGACAGCCTATACATTGATCATTTTCAAATATCATTTTTTTTTTTACAGAATTATAGCCTGGATACAGCGGATAATCCTCATTCTCATCTCTCCGTTCTCCATCATGTATTTCTCTGCACTGTTGTCATTACTCATTCAAGAACAAAAATATGACAATATTGTTGATCTCGTGATAAAGAGCTGGAACTCTATGTCCGAGGGCGTGTATATATATGTTGTGGACACTTATTTCTTTGGGAGCTGGTTGTTCACTCTCTTCAGCTTTGCAATCTTCCCAACATGGGTTATGTTCTGGGGAGTTATTCATGCTGATCCATGAAGCTACAAACTGGTGATGTTCAGATGACGGAAATAAAGGTGTCACAGGATCTGACAAGAATTTAAGATCTAGATGATGAGGCATAGTCCTCTCATATCATTCTAGTCTGGTCAATAAACTAAAATTTGGGTCAACCTAGAAAAAATTTGGACTGGGGTGGTTTTTAATCTATTTTTAAGAGGAATATCTCTTTAACATATCCAAAATCCGCTAAAATCCGCTTTGAGCATTTTTTGTAATCCAAGATTTTGCCAAATAAAAATATTTTTTGGCAAATTCTGAAAGAAATGGTATCCATGATAGTATCATTTTCTGCAACATTAAGTCTCATGTTTCGAAACTCACGGTTCGAACGACTTTTGATATCGATAGGAAAGCAGTTAGTTAATAGTTAGACTCGCATTTCTATTGTGGTTTATTATACAACAATAAACCAATCACCGAACAATAAATGATAGTAGGGTTGCTTCATCAAAAGGGCACACCACAAGAGGATTAGCTTTGTAAACACCACCACACTAAATAGGGGTAATCCCTCCGCCCATCGATACTAATAGTTATCAGATTAACTGCATCTCAATAGAGGTGATAACTTTTCCTAAACCATAAAAAACACCACTAATATAATTATATTGTAAGAGTTTCCTGAAATGAATGGTATTGATTGACCAATATTTGTCAACTGTCTTGAGGAATTAAAAAGTGACTTGCCTAAACTTTTGTCAAATGAAAATATTTTTTGCCAAATGTGAATTGTGTTTGCCATTGGCCATTGGCGAACCCTGTCCACAGCAGTTTTTATCGAAAAATTCTGAATTCTGTGGTAGGTGCAACATATTTTCACTTCTAGGTGGTTATCCAATATGTTGCTTTCATCGTAGCATGGCTTGGAGTTGTGGCCATTTTGACAGCCATATCATGGCCGCGATTGTACTATTTTCTGTCCTTGTCACTCTATTCGCTCCTGTACTCTAATTTCACACACACGGGTATATATCGGATGGAGGAGTAAGGCGTGCCAGTGTCACCAATGAGGGATATATCTAGAAAACCCTACTTCACAAGGCTGGAAAAAATGGCATTTTTAAATCGCTGTAAAATTAATTGCTCACTGCAGATTTTGGATATGTTATAGAGGATATATTCCTCTACAAAATGGAATAAAAACCAACTTAGTCCAAATTTTTTCTAGGTCAAACCTTTTATCGACCAGACTATTCATTGTGACTAAAATGGAGATTGAGGCTTGTCTCAAGTGACAAGACGTGACCATGGTGTTCCCATCTGTTTACTGTGCCAATTTCTAGGATTGGTAAATGCAACTGAAGATAGTGTTAATTTTGAGAGATATGGAGCGTTATCTTGACAGAACTGAAAAATTTAACCACATGCAACTTTCAAATCACATTGCTCACTGGCATAGAATTAGTAGCGAAATGGTTCCGACTCTCTTGATGTAAAATTTCTGGGAAAAGTATGCATATACATTTGAATAATCTATCATTTTATTTTAAACATTTGCCTGAAAATTGTTCGAGAATATCTTGATGACCAGCGTTATATTCATTGCATTGCAGATATCAAAATTAGTATGAAAAAAAAAAAATTCTCAATGCAGCAAGTTGAATGATAAAAAATATCTGCTAATAATTATTTGATTGACAGCTGTGGAAAGTTCTTTTAGGCGACACCAATTTAATAATTGGTTTACAAACCCACGGACAACTTGTTTACCAAAATTGCAACAACAAATAAAAATTTGCCAATTGGTGAATCTGCAGTCTCTTTGAAAAGCAGACGAATATTCTAATGGATATACGTCTCCAGAAGTGTCCATTATATTTCATTTCTACAACGAAGCGGCATTACCAACATGACGTAATAAACCGTTTCCAAATATGGAGCGCATTCCTGGCATAGTAAATGTTTGTGAGAATCGTACTATTTAGAAATAGTTATAAACAAGATGTGAAAGATTAATCAGTCATGAATATCGTTGACTGATAAACACTTGAAGACATTGACCTCAGATCTGTGAAGTGTCTGTCATACCATAAACCATTGAAATGGCGCAGTCTGCACCACTCTCCAATGAAATGGAGGGAATCCCTTCAAAATAGAACAAGTCCTGCCTAAGTTTTAAATAAAATTTGTTTCCCTCCTCCATCTAGAAATTGTTTTTCCTGAAGTTTGTAAACCAACTTATAAAATTGCTGCTGCCTTATGATTGTTTGCAGATTTATTAATTTATCTATTATATCTTCAACACACCAACCTATACTTCAATATATTTTCATAGGTTAGACTAATGTAGGGCAGTGGTGTCTGATCTGCTGATAGGTTTTATTCGGAAGTATATGTTACATGAGCTAGAACTAGGACCCTACGATTCATCAAATCAAATTTCGATTCTCGATTCAGTCAGCCAAATCAAATATAATCATTTTGTATTTTAAGTGGTCGTAGTTTCGATTATATTCGCAGTATATTATCTCCACTATATTGTTGTTAATTTATTGTCTACCAAAGCTTCCAAGACCATAATTATGATAAAAGTTCATCATAGATTGGAATCATCTGCAATGCTGCCCTATCAAAGTGCACATACAGTAATGCTCTAAGTAATCGACTTCTTAACCACAGCAGAATTATGGGTAACTTTTCAGGATTTAGTCGGAAATATGGCTTGTTGCCATTCATCGGAAAGCTCTCGGGGAGAGCTTTCCGATGAATGGCAACAAGCCATATTTCCGACTAAATCCTGAAAAGTTACCCATAATTCTTCTGTGGTTAAGAAGTCGATTACTTAGAGCATTACTGTACAACCTGTTAATACAGACTCAAAATCACCTGCCATGACCTATCATAAAGTCACTGCACTATTCATGATCACCGGATAAGAAGCTCTCGGCCACATGAGCTCTTAAATCAATTGTGCTTGAATATCCAACAATTTATTCTAATAATTTGGGATATAACATCGCATGTTCACACACAAATGCCACATTTATATCGCCAAGAACATACTTTGGGGAAGTTTCATATACGAGACGGAACTTGTAAACGCAGACATCATCAAGGTTCTATACCCAAATCTAATTGGGTTAAAAATAATGCCCGAATCGCAGGACACTAGCTGGAACCTACTAGTTTGTGGAATACTACTTTAATAACCCTGTCATTTCATATGAACAATCTATTTTGTCATAATTAAATTCTGATATATTTACCCACAAAACAAATTTTACATTAAAGTATCAAGTCATTCCTTACACATCTCTTTTTGATTGTGTTTATTATTTTTATATTTGTAGAAATTCTATTCTCATTTTGCCACCAATGCTATTAAAATTGTACAAAATGTCTTCTATTTTATCATTTAATTAGATGGCCCTGTCTGTTTCGAAGTTCATATAGGGCTAATTGATTGTATCATGCCACTACATACAGGGATGTGGCTAGAGGGTCTCCATTGGAGAGGTCTGCACCTCCCCCTCGGGTTGCCATTTTCCAAATGGTCCCCTCAAGCTTTCAAACTGTTGAATAGATATATCAGATTGATGGATAAAGTAGATTTATGGAGGAACTTCTGATGTGCTTGCTTCAACTCAGATCATGCTTGAAAATCTGTCCAAATGTTCAGCCACGTCTCGCCCAGACCGCAATGATCATATTCATGAGCTAACCACCTCTATGGGGACATCCTTAACCCTTTGAGTGCCAGGGGCCGATCTCATCGGCCTTAAACCTACAAAATAAGTCTGTTAAAGAATATAAGAATAAATTATTAAAATTGTAAAAAATTGTAAAAAACAAAAAGGTTAGGCCAATGCATTCTCTTATATATGGCGACCTATGGTCGACTCGCATATATAAGAGAATGCATTGGCACAGGGTATATGGGTTGATACAAAAATCAGACCTGGCACTCAAAGGGTTAAAAAGGAAGCCCTTTCAACCACAGTTGGGAAGCATATCATTCTGAACATGGGTTCAAATATTGACACACACAACAGATCTATTATATTGGAACAGCACAATACACTTCCTCAGAAATTGTATCTTTGACCATACGATTAGTGGTACTGGCGTATAGATAGATAAGATTTATGGAGGCACTGTACAATATGACAAAAAAAAGTTTTGGGTGAGACACCACTTAAACCGATGTTTTGACATCCCAGGCAATTACCAAGCAGACCCTTCAATAAACCGGAAGATGCAGAATGCGAGGCGATGGCATTCTATTTTTAGACAATGTTTTACCACACTCACTTTGGAATGACAAATTTTTAGTTAAAACTCAAATAAAATAACCAATTTCCATAACTAACATCCTCGATATTACAATTTTGCCAACCGAAAGCTGTTTCAACTGTCATTTTCATACTTTCCCAGGGCGTATAAAATCTGAACAGTAACCACAAAGCACCTTCGAAGTTTGAACAAAACATGGATCAGTTTGGAATTCCTTCTTTCCAAGAACAGTACTTGACTGGAACTAATATGAATGACAACACAGTCAATGCCGCCGACTTAGAGACATTAAAGTTGGCCCTGGGAGAACATCACTAGCGTTTCTCTCACCGTCCTGTAAAAGTCAGATTTGGTTACAAAGGACCTACCACAATATACAAGAGGTTTCAAATTGGGAGGTCACTTCTCGGTGTTTGGTTGTTAGGGATAAGTGGACTGTAATCAGGGAGAAGTAACAATGGCTGAAGTACGATTTACACCCCAAAATCACCATTCTATGATCCAATAAGTATTTTGCAACACAAGAGCCCATTTATAAAACCATTATTAATAGTGAGTAAAAACTCCACAATGCAATAATCAGTAAATATACTTAAAATATTCTGTTGGAGAAGTGGGACATTTTAGGGAGAAGAAGTCACCCAAGTTGCCCTCTAGGCTGGTCCCAGCATGAAACTTGACCCTAAGCTTAGTATTGGTAAAACAGAAGAGTATTGGCAAAACATTTTTATTAACTAACAATCTTGGCTGTAAAATAGTACTATAAATTGCAAACTCCTGTCATAAAAACAAACAGCTTCCACTTATGATAAAGATAACGCAAAGGGTGGTAACATTCAGTGTCTATAAAAAAAAAAAAAATTAAACGAAAATAGTCCATGATAGAATCAGATTCAATCTTATAAATAAAGAGAACAAATTTAATCAACAATGTTTGAGGTTACCTCCAACAATAATTTGGATCCTGATAATTATATTTGTTTTAAGAATACAAATCACGAGCAGAGATCTACATTATTAAGGATGGTCTATCTCTTCCTATAACAAGTTTCATATAGTATACTGTCACTGGGTGAAAAATAATAAATAGTAATCAAAGACTATTGTCTGGAAACACTTATATCAATATTGATTTTATTTTTGAATGTTCTGTTATAATACATATAATCAAGTGGGATGTCAGGCGATCTCAGGTAGAGTTCTTTCACTTACAATGCTTCAAATGGTTCAGTGATGCTCGCAGCAGGAGAACTCCGTCTCTCTCAGAGATCGCCGGAAATTTCATGCCAGATCTGTTCTAAAAATAGCCCTGTAAAAATGTTCCAATTGATTGTACGTAATATGATCATGTACGTAAACGTAACTTGCGCCCGCTTGTTTCTGTTCATGGAATTATCGGATAAATTGTTATCTGTATAGAAGGATTTGATGATAAACCCTAAGAGTGGATACACACATGCATGTAATCTCTGTAATTATCGTGTATTTGGCGTTTTACATGGATCATACAGACGATGTAATATGTGTCACTGACAACCCAATCATTGCCTACGTGTTGAACGCACTGATTTCTAGTTATAATTAAGTCGGAATGTAGATAAGCCGTTATCTTGGACCGAGTCGCCAGGCCACTTATAATAATTGTTCGTGTGATAACCCATGTGGTAGACTTTCTATTTAAATAATTACCAGTCCTCTCTTATTTATAGCAGTGGTGGATTAGGATTTCCCCGACGCATGCAGGGGCTATATATGACCCCGAAAGCTACCAGGCGGGGGTGGCTAACTCTGAGCTATTTAAGTAAAACATATCATATTGTACATTCTTGCCCAGATTATTCCGACCGATACATTCAACTAAGTCCCTTAGCGATTTGAAGCTTTCGAGACCCCACACAAACAAGCATCATGGTTGAAAATGTTCTACATCAAGCCTGTATATGCCAGATGTAGGCTATGGCTTCTGGTGTTCGTGCATTAATAAAATGCCAGATATCACACAGACTTGACTAATTTCCGCATCCATATGAGAAGACATGTTTTGCACTGGCCTTAAATGTACTGATAGAAGACAATTTGACTTCGCTTAGCACTACTCACTTGTCTGGCCTGTTAACAATGAACCGCTCGCGCGCAGGTGATATATGTTGTCAATTATTGGAAATTACATGCATGTGTGTATCCACCCTTATAATGGGACACAAGTAAATGATATATACAATGTATGTAAATAATCACATATAACGTAAATGTGGATATTTAGCCTGCCATGTAATACGAGTCTCAGCTGTCTGGCCATCGACGCAGTCCTGTCTGGAATTTTGCACGCCGGTGTAGGTAGTGACGTCACGATGCACGTCTTGATGTCATGACGCCTGTACTGGTTTCCCAAGAAGCAATCTTAAAATGACTCTGCGATCTTTCAATCGGAACTTAAAGTTTCAGTTTGTCGGCCTTGAACTTTGAGAATATTTCATCAATCTTTTAGGTGGAAATACCGTTAGAAAATTGAAGATAATATGTAAACGGCCAGCAAGGTCGCTAGATTCCTCTTTCGGGGTAAATATTTTTAATAATTTTATGAAATATGTAAACAAAACTTTTTCATGCAATTTAACTTTTATGTTAACCAGAGCTTTTGTTCAATTTACATTCACTTTTTGAAAATATATTTGGCTTTAGGAGCATGATGTTCCTACATATGATGAAGTATAGCTAACAGTTGCTAGATCAAAGTTTTTAATTTTTGCCCTGAAGCATTTTGCCCAATTACACATTTCGAGGTGGCATTAATCAAACCAAAATGGCGGCCGTCGCCAACAATCATTTTTGGACTCCGCTGACCTTTGAATTATGAATAAATTATTCTACTTTAGGTAATTTAATCTACTTTTAGAGTGGCTGAAAAAGTCGATTAGTATATATCATATTCGCATACGTATACCCTAGGTCGCTTCGCTTCCGCGGCTTCGCCGCGGGAGAGCGGGCGCTATTAAACCAGAAAAATTGAAATAAAATCAATATTAATTGATAGAAGCGTTTCCGGACAGGTGTCTTCCGTTGATATTTATTATGTTTTTATACCCAGGAAACTATATAAAACTTGTTATAGGAAAAAATATACCATCTTTAACCCTTTCTATACCAAATGTATTCTCCCATTCATTCATAAAAGAATACATGGGAACTGATGGGAATGGTCTATTATTCATTTGGAGGGATGTACAGGTAAAATACCTGAGGTATATAAACAGACGACATATAATACAAGAAAGGAAGGATTTATATTCATTAGTGGGAAATGTTCAGATAATAAGTTCAACAAATGACCATAGGTTATTTGTTGAACTTTTTTCTGAACATTTCCTCAGTATAACTACTGGTCATTGAGTATTTACTATAGAAAGGGTTAAAATGGCATTTTAATTGTTTTTAAAACAAAATCAGCCTTTCATGCCGAACATATGGTACGAGCCAACTTAACTAATACTGAAAATATAGAGAACTCAGGTATTTATTTTTTCTAATGCCCTGAAATAGTTAATATTCAACAAATAAATTGATCACCGTTCAGTAATTATAGATGTAAATAATTTGCATTGTGAAAAAACAGCATAAAAAATAAATAAATGCATACTTTGTTTGATATTGGATTTCATATATTAAAGGCACACATAGTGTTTGATATTGGATTTCCTATATAAAGGCACACATAGTATTTGCACTTTCAAAGTTTGAAGATATATTGTAAGGCCAAATAAATAAAAAGTAGTGTGTTCTCAGGCAACTCCCTCATCGCCTAATGGCATTTTCATAAAAGTTTCAATAAGTGAAAACTCAATCTCCAATTCATCCATTTCTGTTAACCGTTCCATGACTGGAGCTTCCTGAAATTTTATGAAAACCCTGTGCCAATGCATTCTCTTATATATGTGAGTCTCACATAGGGAGCCTCACACATATAAGAAAATATGTTGGCCTAACAATATTTACATTCACCTTGTAAGCCAGTGCATTCATTCTCTTCTATATGCGAGGCTTCCTATGGGGGACTCGCATATATAAGAGAATGCACTGGATATTTAATGCTGCACCAGCTTAGCTCCCATCATGAAAGCGTTAAAAGGTACTGAAGGATAGATTCCATTGATTGCTTGCAGAAATGTAGGAGTTTATTCCATACACCCATTACTTTCTGAATTCTGAAAAAAATTTAAGGACTCCATCCCTCATCTAATATTCCATATAGAATTGCCTGAGTACAGTTATTTATTTTTAAGTGGAATTTTTTCGAAGTGGAAAGTTATTAAAAATTAGACAGCAAAATGAAGTCCCTACTTATCAGCAGAAAATGAAACTGGAGATGATAAAGAATTTATCCTCATTGAACTTGAAGTGAGGGCAGTGTTTTCAACTGAATGTCAATGTTCAGTTAACCACTATTTTGAAAATTCGCTTGACAAGCCTTTGTGTCCCATTTGTGTCTATTTCAGAGATCTTCCACCTTGTTAAAGTAAATCATAATGTAGAAAATGCTTTCCAAACACTATGTGTGCTAGATTAATGTAATCTTTTCATTCTTTTGCTAAAATACTTATATTTAGTAATAAATACATAATACATATATATTGCCTCCACCTCCTACTTAACTACATTATTCCATTAACTAATGCTTTTAGCTATTGAATGCCATCACCGAACCTTTAGTAAACTATATCGATACATCAAGTAATAGACAATTGTGACAGTCAATTAATGTGTGGGTATATTGAGATTCATTTCTAAAACTCGGTCAAGTAAATTTTAAATTCCAAAACATTCAGTTACTTTTTGATTTTTGCATCTATGGATATATAAAGTAGAGAAAAGAAGAATGTTTTATATGATGCCTAATTCCTTCCTATTATTAATCATTTGTATGATCACAGCTGTGGATAAGGACATTTTAAGATATCATGAGCAACATTGAGGGTAAATTAAGATTTTATACCTGAACGTTAGTTTTTAACCCTTTCATGATGGGAGCTGCGCTGGTGCAGCATTAAAGATAATTTGCCAGTGCATTCTCTTATAGATGCGAGTCTCCCATAGGGAGCCTCTCATATATAAGAGAATGCACTGGCTTACAAGGTCAAGGTAAATATTGTTAGGCCAATGTATTCTCTTATATATGCAAGGCTCCATATTGGAGACTCACTAAAATAAGAGAATGCATTGGCACAAGTTTTCGCAAAATTTCAGGATGCTTCAGTCATGGGGCCTAAAAATATGCCAAATTCTGATGCAAACAGTAAAATTGTGAAGCTTAATACCATTGCTAAATTGTCTGGTTATCCGATCATTTTGGTGTGTTTTTGTGGAGAAAAACCATCCTAACTGATGCGCCAACAATCAGATTTAGTAACTTGTCCATTCTTGAGAAAGAGAACAAGACACTTGTAAACATAGTATTTTGTGCGCTTACGATCAGTACATTAATAATGTTCTTTGGCAGAATCGGATTGTATCGATTGCAGCCTGTGATATTTCCATAATTTATAACAGACAGGTCACAAGAGATAGTTTTGAGACAAGATCATTGATACTTGACTAGAATTCCCTGAACTAGAATTGAGAGACTAAGATAGAATTGACTAATCTGTTCTCCGATAAAAAGAATTCACAAGGTTTGTTATGAATTTAAACAAGCAGTAGGGAGATTGAGAAAACCTAGAAATGGCTACATATAAACTCCACTCCTCTTGGGAGATGATTTGATTATGATCTGTTGGCCTTCAGATGGGTAATCATGCTGCTCCTCTTGGGGGATGATCTGATTATCTATAGGCCTTTAGGTGGTTAATCAGTCCATTTGTTGAAGAGTCATGAGATGAGACAGGATCTTTGCCACCAAGTTCAGGTTGGATGACTTTTGCAAGCTGTTTTCCAAGTTCAACACTGAAATGATATAATACAATGTTACACAAGTTGTGACACCATTCTCAGACGGAAATGAATGACTCATTTGCATAACATCTGATTGAAAACAAAGTATTTGGAAGGATTTCAGTTGTCATCGAAGAAATCAATTTGCTAGTTGAATAAATATGCTGTTACACATATAGATAATAATTTATTCGCTTCCTGTATGAAAGCTTGATGATACTGTTTTGTTTCTTCTGCAGCCATCTGTGTAAAGAATGCAAAATTCTCTACCAAATTCAAAGATCTGACACTACAAACCATTAACCCTTTCATGATGGGAGCTGTGTTGGTGCAACATTAAAGATCCTGTGCCAGTACATCAGCCCTCATAATTGGCTATGGCAATCAGCAATGCTGAAGCAAACTGGGCCATGGCAAAGGGTTGCCGTAGCAGATTGCTGAAGCCAAACAATCTGAATTAAGAGGGCTGAGTACATTCTTTTATATATGCGAGTCTCCCATAGGGAGCCTCGCATATATAAAAGAATGTACTGGCTTACAAGGTCAAGGTAAATATTGTTAGGCCAATGCATTCTCATATATGCGAGGCTCCATATGAGAGACTCCTATATATAAGAGAATGCATTGGCACAGGGTTTTCACAAAATTTCAGGAAGCTCCAGTCATGGAAGGGTTTTAAATCATTTTGACCACATCACAATTTTGTCACTACACCACATGAAATGAATATTATTTAGTACTCACCCCCACTGATCATAAGAGTTAATATCCCATATAACACCCTGTATGAAGATCTTATGTTCGTATGTAGCTGAAATTATAATATAGGATATTGTGAAGGTGATATGTCATGCTTTTCAAAATTAAAAAGGTCACTATTTTTAACCTCATAAAATTATTTTTAAAATGGTTACAAAATGGGTAACAATGTTTATATATATCACAGATACCAAAAAAAGATGAAAATATAAGGAGTCAAAGTTGAAAATAGTTTACCATGATCACCTATTTCCAGGCATGCCCCCCACCCCAAATGTTCAGTCACTCTTTCAATTTTCATGCTTCAGTCACACTCTAGCCCTTAAGGGCCATCACTATATGTTCGGGACAACCCAGATGGATGTGCATAGGTTTACTGATTATAATTTTCCTCTGAAATATTTTGGGGGACAATAAGAGATGTCTTGAATCAAGAAAATGCAGCCCTGACTTTAAAAGTTATTGTGGTGGATTGACGATAACATGGTGTGACATTGATGGCTTGGAGTTTATGTTCAGCTGAGTCATGCAGCGATGAGGCTCCAAACCATCAATGTCACTGCATAAATAAACCAGAATAAAGTATGTTTTGCCGACAGTCCTGGTCATTCGTAACGTATGTTTTGCCCACAATCCTGGTCATTTGTAACGTATGTTTTGCCCACAATCCTGGTGATTCATAATGTTTATGTTTGCCCACAGTCCTGGTCATTCATAACTTATGTTTTGCTCACAATCCTGGTCATTCATATAAGAAATGACTTCAATATTGACTGGGGTCATTGGATTGTGACCAGCAGAGTAATTAAACACATAAACTTTGTTTAGTTACTCTTCCGGTCAAAACCAATGACCCCAATCGATATAACTGGAACATGAAATATATATATTTGAGGCGATTATTTCGGTCTCTTCATCCTAAATGTGCCACAATCAACAGAAAATTTATATAAATATCTGAGGTATCAAAACTGATAACAAGAGCTACGTTGGGCATGCAAAATACGCCCTCTCTGGGGAAAATTGACGGACGGAACCCAAATTCGAACTTGAGCTGTCTTTTCTCCTAATAAACCCACATACCAAATTTGATTGAAATCGGTTCACTCTAACTAAAGTTATCATCTGGACAACAAATTTCAGGGATTTTTTAAGTCAAATTACGTCAAAAAAGGGCCATAACTCTCGCAAAAATTATCGGATTAAAACGAAATTCGGATTTGAGCTGTATTTCGATATATGTAATCCACAAAAAAAACGGTTTTGCGTATAAACATTCCAAAATCGAGTTATCATCCGGAAACCAAAAAACATAAGATAACTTAATTTTCTGAGTCGAAAAAGGGGCATAACTCTGTCAAAAATGGTCGGACAGAACCCAAGTTCGAACTTGACCTGTGTTTTGGTGGGAGAAAGTAATATACCAAATTTGGATTCATTCCGATAAACTATACTAAAGTTATCATCCGGACAACAAATTTCAAGGATTTTCTAAGTAAAAAAACATCAAATAAGGGGCATAACTCCGGTGAAAATTGGCGGGCGGAACCCAAATTCGAACTTGAACTTACT
The DNA here is from genome assembly GCA_032622095.1 of Siphonodentalium dalli. Lineage (NCBI taxonomy): Eukaryota > Metazoa > Mollusca > Scaphopoda > Gadilida > Siphonodentaliidae > Siphonodentalium > Siphonodentalium dalli. Next base: position 194,249,488 of record CP136062.1, on the reverse strand, counting down.
TTTCGGCTAATAAACCCACATTTTATTAAATTTGGTTCACTCTAACTAAAGTTATCATCTGGAAACCAGGTTAATGGACGCCCGGACGGACAGACAGACCAATACTATAATACGGCCGTTTTTTCAAACGGGCGTATAAAAATGAAGAGTTACACTAATTCGCTTACCAACTAAGGCTCCGAGAATAAAAGGAGTGACTTTTTGGACTAGAATCATATTACTAGGTCTGTTGCCTTCAAAGGTCTAAAATTAAATGAGAATGTATCATTAACCCTTTACCCAACAAACCGGCCAAATAAAGCTTCAACAGCCTAAAATATCTTCGGTCTGTCTCAATAGAACCATACAAATATGGATATCATTGGAATCGGCTCCTTGACCACATTGTGATAGTTACAGTTATGCCCTGTGCCAATGCATTCTCTTATATATGCAAGTCGACCATAGGTCGCCTCGCATATATAAGAGAATGCATTGGCCTAAAAAAAATCTTTTTTTAACACTTTTTACCATTTTTTCTTACATTGTTAAAGCCAATGGATTCTCTTATATATGCGAGGCGACCTATGGTCGACTCGCATATATAAGAGAATGCATTGGCACATGGCCCTTCTGTTGGGTAAAGGGTTAAGCAAATTATAAGAACATATTTCACAGTGTTACACAAACTATGCACCTGAAACTAAAGATATGTCCACATGACCATTAAAATCTATTTGTATGCTATCATAGATTTAATCCCCCACCTAAAGAAACATCTAAACTGAATGCCAATGCATATATAGTTTTGGCAAATAACCCACTTAACATTTTTGAAATTGTCAAAGAACAAAATATTTAAAATTATTTGGTCCTTATTAGTAAAAGTTGACAAAAATGATATAATGATATAGAATTAGTCTCATGTACACAAATGATGTCCATCTGAATATATATCCTGAATTCACAACATAACATGAACAAACCAAAAAGCAAAAATATTAAGTCCTCTCAAAAAACTTATAAGAATTAATAAGAATGAATGTTCAAAAGTTGTCATTTATCATCCATTATGAGACATATACGTAACTAATACATACCTTATGTGGTAGAATATGAGCCAGCGTATCACCGCTCATTCCAGACTTCTCCAGTTCAGCTTTTGCTTCCGCTGTTGTTTTTCCCTTCATCAGAGCTTCTGATTGAGCGAAACAATTAGCCAACAAAATCTGTTCAAAATCAATGAGATAATCATGTGTAATATCCACAAACAGTTAGGCAGCAGAATCTGTTCAAAATCAATGAGATAATCATGTGTAATATCCACAAACAATTAGCCAGCAGAATCTGTTCAAAATCAATGACATAATCATGTGTAATATCCAGTTTAATAGTATTAAAGCAGAATCTGAAAGTTAAACTTTCCCAGGGTGTAACCCCTCTATTGCTTTGTAGACATATTATGTATAAGGCCAAAGAAAAAAGATACTATGTTTCCGTACATCTTAAGACCCTAAAAATACTGTTTTTACCGCTAATGCTCATAAATATTGATAATCATTAATGTGCAAAACACATGGTTTCTAACATAAGCCTGTGATAAGTGACATGAAGTGACAGTTGTCTCAAAAGCCACATGTGTGTGATGGGTTGTGGATTGATAGGCATGAATCTTGCAATTTTAATTTCAAGAGAGTGGATCTCATGCCTGCTTTACCTGTATGCCTTGTTTGGGACTTATGGAACATATTCATGAGTTCCAAATAAACATGCATGCCCATTTATTATTTTCTTTGGAGCCTGAGAGTACCGGTAGGAACACTATAAACAGACATGGTGTGTGTGTCTGTATATATACATGTATATAGGTTATGACCACATATGTTAGGGGTACAGCTACTGTTTCCAGAAACCAGGCATGGTAGGTTGGGTGCACTGGCTACCTCTAGACAATGGGATGCAGTGGTCACAATACAAGTATGGTATAATGGCGGTATTATGGGTAAAATTCTTAGTGACATCAATCTCATACCAAGTTTATAGCCAAATAATAAATAACATACATGTACTTAAGCATGAAGTAAGTTTGATCTTTCATCAATCTTAATGTATATTTCCTAGTGCTGTGTTTATCAAGTAATACTTTCCCCACAACACAAGTTGGCATTTTATGTCATTTTCGGTCGAGGTTATTCAATATTTCTGCAGCTGGATAAAAAATATCAAAATAAAATAAAATAAAAAAAATTCCCTACCTACCTACCCTAATTTTTTCACTCCGTTATCGGAAACATACTATCTTTTTTCTTTGGCCTAACATATCAACAGAGGGTTTTTCCCCTGGGAAAGTATAACTTTCCGATTCTGCTAACTGGTTTTCTCCAACCTGGTTGTTTTACTATAGCTACAAACCATCTTGCCGTACCAGGTATAAGCTTCTCAGAAACTGCACTAGCGAATGCCCCACGCTCTGATGTAGTTAGACTCCCAAACAGAGGACTTGCTGCCAAGTTCAACAGAATAACCAATGAAGGAAACACAAACAGGACATAGCGATCATTACCATTGCCTTATGCCACACCATCCATAATCTCCACATCAAAAAGACAATACATTAGCCTCCAGGCAACCTTTCTGGAGCAATCTATCACAGACCAAGCCCCACAGGCTGGCCTCAAAGAAATTGAATGGATCTACAGCTTTCGCAAGCTTATACCAACCAGCCTGAACAAGAAGGGCTTTAACCCTTTGAGTGCCAGGTCCGATTTTTGTATCGACCCATATACCCTGTGCCAATGCATTCTCTTATATATGCGAGTCGACCATAGGTCGCCTCGCATATATAAGAGAATGCATTGGTCTAACCCAAAAAAATAAAATAAAAATAAATAAAAAAATAAATTCATTTTTTTTAGGGCACTCTACAGACCATAAATTAGGGCCAATGAGAGCGGCCCCTGGCACTGAAAGGGTTAAATTCATCTCTTTAATTATTAATATCCACAGTTAGCCAGCTAAATCTGTTAAAAATCAATGACATTATAATCATGTTTATTACAATTTCATCATTTTTACGTAAAAATATAAATCGTATCCTCACTCCCAGAAGACCAGACGTGTTATTCCACTCTCAATAGTTATCCTACTCTCAGCACTATGTCATGACGTCATATTTTTGAGTCATTCGGTACCAGTATCCTTGTGTGTTATTTTAACAGAAATGGCTGTTGATGTTGTAGCTTTAAGAACGTTTTAGGTCTAGTTGTTTCTATAACCCTTTACCCAACAGAACGGCCCTGTGCCAATGCATTCTCTTATATATGCGAGTCGACCATAGGTCGCCTCGCATATATAAGAGGATGCATTGGCTTAACACATTAAAATTTATAAAATTGTTAAAGAATGTAAGAAAAAATGGTAAAAGAAGATTTTTTTTAGGCCAATGCATTCTCTTATATATGCGAGGCGACCTATGGTCGACTCGCATATATAAGAGAATGCATTGGCACAGGGCATAACTGTAACTATCACAATGTGGTCAAGGAGCCGGTTCCAATGATATCCATATTTGTATGGTTCTATTGAGACAGACCGAAGATATTTTAGGCTGTTGAAGCTTTATTTGGCCGGTTTGTTGGGTAAAGGGTTAATTGTGGTCTGGGTCATAACAAACTGGTTTTGAAAATATAATAAACACAATAGTTACTGTTCTGAGTACTGTACGTTTTTTCTTCTCTCTCGTGAGATCTGATGATTATTTTCACTTGGCTAGCGCCTAGTAAAAATAATCCTACACATCTCACAGGAGAAAATGTGTACACTACTCAGAACAGTTAACAGTTCAAGATTAACATGCATGTTTATGTGGGGAAAAAATATTTGTGCACTCAATATTGAGCTGATGCCAGGTTTCTTTGGGCATAGGTTACATCACCTGCACATGAAATAAAGCCATTAGCTATTTACTATTAATGTACTGATTAGATAATATCAATTTGGTGCTGGAATACCTGGATGCCCAAGTTACCACAATTGTTTCTCAAAGCTAATAAACAGCCACTTGTGTTGGGGTAGCATAACTTACTTAGTGGAAAAGGCCATTCTGTACTGGATTATGATGAAATGACAGTGAATGTCATGCTGGTATATCATAACTTACTTCATGGTGCAAACCATTCTGAATTGGATTATGGGTTTGTATCGGCATGATGAAATCACAGGGAATGAGACGAGTTCCTATAAATAGAAATCAAAATAAATTAGTGTTACTCAACCATTTAGCCTCCGTGCTGATGTTTATGACGATGTCTATCTGAAAATTTTTGATTTCCAGGGCTTTCTACAGTGTTTCCACTATGGGTTGGGGGAATGGAACCCAAAAGCCGCTGGGGGACAGATCTCAGTCCATGCAATCAACTGCAAATATCAATTAATTTTAGTAAATCAGCCCATTGGCACCTTGATTATTCATTGTGTCGTCTGCTAATTGAGTACCGTAAATTTCGGTGTATAAGTCGCATCTTTTTTACCTGAATATATAGCCCAGATTATTGGTGCGCCTTATACAACGGTAACTCAAAATGAGGGTGAAATCTTAACTCATTTTTGGAGAGTTTGAGCCACGACCGGTAAGTACACAAGTGTCGAAAAGACAAGGAGATATTCACAGCAAATATCGGCTGAGATTCAGCCACAAAACTCTCCATAAAGGATAATATTCATTGAATTAAAATATTGAACACAGTTATCTTACTCGTCACTATTATTAACTTTTATTCCCAAAATCCCGGAAAGAAAGTGTGATATAACCGGATATGTGTGAAACCGAAAGTACAAATTCTGAATAAACAACAAAATGGACTCGTCTTACGGTTCACCTCTAAAAGAAATGGACACATTATTACACCATTTATTATACAAATAAACACCCCCATCTTCACTGTTATTTATCATATTATATGCATTAGTATCTGAGAATTCAACGGCAAACAGCAGCAAATTCACAAACAGTTGGCGTCCTTGACCTGACTGTGTAACAATTCTGTACACGTGCACAATTGACCCACATTCAATGACTGCGGTGTGATCACTTTGATGTCTCCAGTGTTGCGACATAGTGAAAGATTACGTCACATCGGAATGCTTATTTAAAGCCCGGGAATGAGCATAATAAAACCCGGACTCCAAATATTTTAATGAGGCTTCAGTGCGAAGCCGCGAACTCCTGTTGATATTACATAAACATTATTTTATGCTGTACGCTTCGGGTGCAAACATTTAATCCCCACATTGAGTATATTTGACACTTAATACTGAGGAGTGCATTGCATCACTATTATATTAGCCCAAAGCGTTTGTATTCATGATCCGCGACAATTAGGCGACAACTAAACTAACGATGCCATTATCATAAAACAACAGTAAGCCGAGTCTCAATTTTTTATTCCTATAAATGATAGGATATTTTGTGTCTTTCCTCATAGCATAAATTTCTATATATATTCACATACTTCGAGCGTTATGGATAAACGTGGGATTAAGCGCAAATGTCAGAGTTACGAAACCAGATTTAAGTTGGAAGTTGTTAAGTTTGCAGAACTTAACGGTAACCGTGCCGAAAGACAGTTATATTGTGTGTTTAATTGAGAATAAAGCATTCTAACGTAAATAACTTCTTCATTTCTTCTCCCCCCAAATGTGATGTGTGAAAACTTGCTCTCAATACTTACCTGTAAAATACTTACCACGGCAGTTTTTTGAAATTCCAGCATCTAAAAATGGGTGCGTCTTATACAAAGGTATTTCACAAAACACAGGATTTGGGGTTAAAAATGGGGGTGCGTCTTATACACGCATTCGACTTATACACTGAAATTTACGGTATAGAGAGAAACTAAACTAAAAAAAAAAGAAACTTTCTAAAGAAGTTTCTAAAGAAACTAATGAAATTGTCAATGACACTGTAGATCAACTTGAAAAGGACGTAATGACATACATTACAGTCAATTGAGCGATAAGGAATGTGGAAAGTTTAAATGTTTAAGTAATACCAGAGGTCAACCTGGAGAGCCCATATGAAGTTTGGGATCGGACAAAAATGTTGGCTGTAGGGCATGTCAATGTATTTGTTGATGTAAAGAGTAAAATCCAAGATGGCAGCCGGCAGACAGAAACTGATTTAGAAGATATTTGTGAAAAAGAGTCATAGTTTCCAACAGCCATTTTGGCAGCCATCTCAGATGGAGAGTTCCAATTTTGCTTTAAAAGGTGGAATTATGTCAGCTTCACAAAAATATATATATTTTTATACATTTGACAGATTTTCTCACTATAATTTTCATCACAATGACTAAGTGGCTCATCTAAAAAACGGCGGACATGATGGAAGCCATCTTGTCTGATGTTTTCACGGCCGCTTTTTTTCATGTTAGCATTACTTAAAAGTTGAGGGACATAGGAAGAAAATGAGTGGGGTGAAGTTAAGTCCTGGGGGGTGCAGGGGTACCTTATCTGGCCTATCAGCTCCCAGACTATACCTTGATGAATGAGTTGGTAGAACGCATGCTGTCCATTAGTACCAGGTTCTCCCCACACGATGGGACCAGTGTTGTAGCCTACTTTCTCACCACCTCTTGTTACAAATTTTCCGTTACTTTCCATATCACCTTGTTGGAAGTATGCAGCAAACCTGTGCAAATACTAAGAATAAAAAAAATATGTATTTATATTTTCACAAAAAATCCTACAATAATGATCAGAGGCAATAATCAGGAGTTATTCATTTCATGGTAAATTTGGACAGTCCTGATCAGTATCAGGAAGTATATCCATAGCAGATAAATCTGTATATGAGTATAATTGTGAAACCTTGAAAATTATAGGTAACAATGAGAATGAGAGAATAGGTGACATGCTAAAGGTGTATAGAAAATAATTATTCAGAAGTTTGTCAGAAAATAGTCCAGTTAACCCTTTCTATACTAAATACTCATTGATGAGTAGTTCCTTTAGGATATGTTCAGATAATAAGTTCAACAAACAATATGAATACTTCTGCACTTGTATTATCGCTTCGTTATACTGTCATCTGCTAATTTTTCCTGAACACCCCTCCAAATTAATAATAGACCGTTTTTATATTTACATGTATAACTGGGTGGGAGAATCCATTTAATATAGAAAGGGTTAACTAACACGATTCCAGCTGTAACATGAAATTCTTCTGTGGTAATGAAGCAAACACATCCTATGTGTAGGATATATCAGTGAATACTTTGTAAAATGTATTGTGTTGTAATTATAATTATCTAACCTACGTGATTCTAGCCACAGCATAATAGCACTATTCAGTTTTGTTAAAACAAACAGCGGCAAAAGTTTAAGATATATCAGTGAATAAACTACATTTAAATCAAATTACCTGATCATAAGGAAGAAGCACATGGGTTTCAGCATTGTAGAAATTGCTGTACCAGACCCCCAATAAAGCCAAGATCACAGGAACCTGAAAATAAAGAATTTGACAAAAAAGACTGTTAATCTCGTGGGAGATGCGCTGGTGCAGCATTAAAGATCCTGTGCCAGTGCATTCTCTAATATATGCAAGTCTCCCATAGGGACCATTGCATAAGAGAATGCATTGGCTTACAAGGTCAAGGTAAATATTGTTAGGTCAATGTATTCTGTTATGTATGCGAGGCTCCCTATGGGAGACTCGCATATATAAGAGAATGCATTGGCACAGGGTTTTCGCAAAAATTTCAGGAAGCTCCAGTCATGGCTGGGTGGTTTTAACAAAATATCCATGAATTGATGTTATGATTACTCAATAATGTCTATGCGTGCAAACATAGAGATCAAGGATTCAACATCACGTATTAGGTGGGAGTCTCTAGTTCAGATATTCACTTCCAAGCATATTTTATGCAAGCTTGCGTATAATGTGTCTAACATTTGCAGAATGAGTTCTGCAGAGGGTGAATTTAGTGATGCTATCCTGCACAGAAGGCTAGCATCACCAAATTCACTGTCTGGGGACGTCATTCTGCTTAGGCCTCATCTTCTGGGAAGTATCTATAGTCTCAAATTAACATTGTTTTTAGTTAGTTTTTCTCTTCTGTTCAGTTTCTATATCCCCCAATTTGCCGAAGATAAAAAGCATAATCGAGGTGACTAATGGGTGAACATCACCAACATTAACTGGGAAACTTCAATCTGATCTTAGGTCTCCCATAGAAGTTGAGACTAAAGCAAAACAAGGTTCCCAGAGGGCAAATTTGGTTATTTTAGCCCACTATATTCACCCTCTGGGGACCTCATTCTGCAAATGTCAGACACAATATATCAGGCTTGATTTTATGACACCCAAAGGTGAATATTACATTTTCATAGATTTTAAAATGCAAATTGCTCCAATCACTAATAAAAAGATAGCATGACACAAAGTTGCCATGAAAGGAAGAACCGATGAATTTTTTTTACACATGTACATGCTGATACCCTCTTTTAACCGAATCTCTTTCCATACCGACCAAATTGTCTGGTCCCAAATTCACCGAAGTGCATTCTCACTAAAAATTACCTCTACAAACCGGAAAACACTCTATTTCGAACACCGGACGGCTTTTATTGTCCAAAAGTGCATAATTTTTTACCTCCGAAATCCGAACACGGAAAGCAATACCAACCGAACGCACGTACGGTAGATTTGACATACTTGATGCTGAGCTCGTGTTGGCTCTAGTGTAGACTGGGATCCTTTATAATTTCTGGTCTATACATTCAACTCTGAGTGGTCGTTTTCATGACGGCTCATTCCATGTGACAGGTTGATTAAAACTTTATTGGTGACAATACACTACCAATGTGTACTTTTAGCTAATTAGTGTTTAGTTTGGACAGTAGTGGTAAAAATAAGAGTCCAATTCAGCTCAATGATTGATGTAAAAACATAGTGTCAGTGCGGTATTATCGGTGAAGTCACCATTGTTCACTGAAAATGTTAAACAAGCATACAGTTATCTAATCCGACAGCTGCTGTTATAATCTGGTTCAAAGCATTCGCCGAACAAAACACCGCTAATTAAATTGGTACGCATATTTAATAGTACAAAACTAAGATACTAACAAACGATGCAACATTTTTTTAAATCACCATAAAATTTATCGTTTCCATCTTATCTATACATGTATTATATCTTAATAGACCATGTTTTTAATACTTATTATAACATGTTTTATCTATTGTTATTTATATTTTAGTTAGTAATTTATAGAATAAAGTTTAATTAATCAATACCAGTCATGAGTTGGTTGTGCTTCGACAACTCTTAGTCTTAGTAATAACGTCAATACATTCCGATCGAAGTCGGATGATTTTTTATAAATCGAACACCTCTCTAAACAGAACAGAAGGGCTGGTCCGAAAGGTGTTCCGTCTGGAGAGGTTTTACTGTATTGATATTTTTTACCAAACACATACAGGGACAATCGATTTAACCCTTTCTATACTGAATACTCATTGACAACAACTCCGAATTCCACGAAGAACAAACAGTCCACAGAACTCTGAGACAACATGTGGCAAACTTGATAATTTCTTATTAAACCCTTTCTAAACTACATACTCATTGATAAGTACATGTAGTTCCCGTAGGAAATATTCAGATAATAAGTTCAACAACATTTCTCACCAATGAATATGAATCATTCTGCTTTTGTCTTATCTGTTTTTCTCTGTTGTCTGCTTTTATTACCTGAATACTCCCCCAAATAAATAATAGACAACTCCAATGTATACTTTTATAACTCAGTCAATCTCTACCAGAGTGCACAAGTCATACTTCCTTTCTGGATCTGTCACCGACTGGGTACTAGTCTGTGGTTTCTATATTAGCGCATCAAATTTCCTATGTGCTTTGAGAACAATTCCCACATTAAGCCTTTACCCAACAAATCGGCCAAAAACGGCCAAATAAAGCTGCAACAGCCTAAATTATCTTGGGTCTGTCTCAATAAAACCATACAAATATGGATATCATTGGAACCGGCTCATTGACCACATTGTGATGGTTACAGTTATGCCCTGTGCCAATGCATTCTCTTATATGCGAGTCGACCATAGGTCGCCTCGCATATATAAGAGAATGCATTGGCCTAAAAAAAATCTTTTTTTAACACTTTTTACCATTTTTTCTTACATTCTTTAACAATTTTATAATTTTTAATGTGTTAAGCCAATGCATTCTCTTATATATGCGAGGCGACCTATGGTCGACTCACATATATAAGAGAATGCATTGGCACAGGGCCGTTCTGTTGGGTAAAGGGTTAAAAACTTAATAACAGATAGAGGATCAGAGCTGTAGTATTGTTGACGATTTTCGCAAGCTACTAGTCAAAATCGCAGCAAATTGGAACTCTTGTGTTTGACTTGTCATAAGTGTTGTCGTGACTTTGTCATCCATGTGCGTTTATATCTTTGTGTTGATAAAGTAATCTGAGAACCAAATCACACCGTTTCGCAATATAATTCTTTGATTCTAGAGGGAATTTTCAAACATAAGGTTCAAAATTACACAATTTTTTTTAGATATTTTGCGTACGTGCTTAACAAGGGCAGCGTGTTGCTCTGCTCACTTTATAGTATATATCTTAATATCGTGGAAGTCCACCAAATGTGGGTAAAATGTCGCCGGTAGCAGCGGTTTTACCGAATCATCAAGGGAGGTAAACCCTGCATGGAGTTTGTAACTCACTATTTGATAGAAGTTAAGCAAGTCACTCTCAAAAGAGGAGTTGAATAATAATTTGAGTTACATTGCTGTTTGATGATGGTAGAAAGCTTAGTCTAGTATGAAAAAGCAGTACAATCCGAGCTCTATTGAAAGTAAGATCTACACTCACATTTTTCTCTAGTGGAGCAGTCTGAAAATGCTGATCAATAAAATGAGCGCCAGCTTGCAATTGTTCAAAGTTATCCATACCTGGAACAATTAAGGTGTACTGTTATACCAGGCAGTTATACGATCACCATCCCTGGATATAATTAACCCTTGCATGATGGGAGCTGCACTGGTGCAGCATTAAAGACCCTGTGCCAGTGCATTCTCTTATATATGCTGGTCTCCCATAGGGTTTTCGCAAAAATTCAGGAAGCTCCAGTCATGGAAGGGTTAAAAGATTTACTCCAATGGAAATCCCTCATTAATTTTTGAAGGTCCAATTTTATTTGGGTTCATGTACAATAACAGTGTATTTCATGCTGATTAAAAATAAATATTTCATTTCAGTAAGAGATGAGACTTGATATGTTGATTTTGTTCAAGAAATGTTTTTTCTTCATATTTCGAGATGTTTCAACATTATAAATTATTATTATTATATGCTGTATTTTACAAAGAGATTTTTGACAAGCATCATAGATGGTTCATAAATAGAAGTAAATAAGAGATATTTATAACTCCTTTTCATTGAATAAATCAGATAAAAATATGGCGAATTATCATTATAAACATGTGATGACTACCCTACAAACTTTCCATCTACAATTTTCACATACACACGACTGTGATTCCGTCTAAAATCCAACAGTGCTTGATATTAATTTTCCATGGTAATCTAAACATTCACAAAGTTATAAACTCACCAACAAATAATGCTATAGACATTCCAATAGCAGACCACAGAGAGTAACGTCCGCCGACCCACTGTAACAAGCAGAAATAATAAACATTTTCATTAATTTAGAATCTTAAGTTATATTTGAAAATTTTGTTATCCAAATATTTGTAATACAATGGTGAATATCAGTCTTGATGACAAACCAGCAGTGAGATGTGGATACATGCACAATGGCACAATGCACAGGCAACACTTGGCATGTGCATTGCTTGAGTATATGGTGTGGATACATGTATGAGAATAACACACAAACAAAGTATTTTGAATGACGATTTAGTAACTTAACAGAGCACGCTACAATAGGCACATCAATTACTATTCTCATGATGGTTGGCTAACAATTGTTCAGGTAATGAGAGTGGCAGGCCTAAAATGCAATTGCTGAAACTCTCAACTATAACTTGAAAGTTCATCATTGCCAAGGATTAAAAAAAATTTAATCCATATTTGAAACACCAAGTTTTGAATGGAATTTATTCAAAGCTTTGTGACAATTTTGATTCTAAATAATAATTGGGATATAAAATTTAAAGTCTGTCTGGGCTATATTAATACAATAAGAAGAGCATGGATAGGGCATGGCAAAATACACCTGTGGTGATTCCAACAAAGGGCCATTGACTCTGGTGAAATCTGGCAGGCGGAAAACAAATTTGAACTTGACCTGCAATTTGGGCTAGAGAACTCACATACCAAATTTCATTCCATTCAGTTCAGACTTACTAAAGTTAATATCATTAGAAACGAAAATTGAGTACAAATTCCAACAAAAAGTCCATTACTTTGGTAAAAATTGGCAGGTGGAACCTGAATTCGAACTTGACCTATATTTTGTGCTAGTAAACTCACATACCAAATTTCATTCCTTTCAGTTGAGAGTATCTAAATCAAAAGCGAACGGATGACTAGACAGACTGACGGACAGACAAATAACGTAATACAGACCGTTATTAAATACATGTGTATAAAAACAATATCATTTAAGTGATTTACATGCAGAAGTATGATAATATATACTGATATATACACTCAGTCATATAATTGGAGATTTCCTGCAATATCTCTATATTACCACAATGTATATTTGAATTAATGACAATCGATAAACCGTTTCATGTAAACTGTAGTGTTAAAAGTCAATATAATTAAACTTACATCCCAGAATTCAAACATATTGTCAGCAGATATTCCAAACTCTGTTACTAATTTCTGGAAGAGAACAAAATATCAGAACAGGAAAGGGATCACAAATATGACATAACTTAAAGAGAATCTGAGTCAATATTTTCAAATTGTTAGCTCATAATATGAAGTTGTCATGCAGTGGGTTGGTCTGTATATTGAATACATGTTCACCTAAATTAGAAAATTCTCTGATCAGTATAATCCAACTCAATTCTTGAATGCCCAGATCACTTTATACACAACATATTCCAAATTATATACCATTTGGAAGTGGAAACAAAATATATATATTCCATCAGAATACGGAACAGCTGTGGCCTAGGAGTGTCCATCAAGTGATAAGAGATTCTTAGATTCACCCCAAGACTTCTCCGTTATTTACCCAGAATGCATCATAATTCACAATTAAGAGATTGAGTTATTTCCCCTTCTATTGAGAATAATGGACCGGTAGTACAGGCCAAATTAAGCATAGAACACACGTCGGTACATTGACAAAAACAACATGTTCACAGTTTAATCGACCGGATAAGTTGATAATACAATGTTTTGACGCTTCCTCTTTCAAATGGTATATAAAATGAAATATGTTGCATATAATGTGATCTGGGGATTTGAAAATTAAGTGTGCCTTTAATCTTATGATGTGTGAAAACTTGATAAAAATATCAATGATAAAACATTAATATAATGAGTGTTGTAAATTCTCAAACAGATGACACTGTTGAATCAAATGTTTAAGATGTATATCAAATATTTACAGGGTGTTAGCATTAGGAGAGAAAATAACTGACAATACATACTGCGTTAGTTGACAATGCAACGAAGTGTTTGGCAACTGCAGAGTTCTGAAAAAGAATAAAAAATCTTGTTCATATGTTCTTTCAAATTAGATTTTCCACTATTCTCTTTGAAAGTATCATGTCATTGGAATTTGAGTTTTTGTCTATAACAGTATTGAGATATCCTACATCATTTAGTGTAAACTAGTACCGGTACATACTTTATTTCCAAAACAAAAAATATCAAACATCAAGCATACAGTGAGATACAATAAGACAATCTAGTTTGCAACGACAATTGAGCCAATAATTTAATAACAATGAAATTCCAAAAGGTTTTATGTCCTTTGAATTTGCATATTTTATCCAGCTTATGCAGTGCTTATGAGGGACTAATCTGAAAATGCCATTGACACAATACCTGTTTCTGGAGTCAACATTTTCACTAACTATAGCCTTGAAGATGATATATGTAATGCTGTAGAGTTTATATAATTTCAATGCACATAGACTGAATTAACGTTCAAGTCGGTTTCAAACCCCATCACTGAACAGATGAGAGTCATGTCATTGACAGAGGTAATTCAGTCCAAAAAACTTTGATTTATTTAGTGTTCATTGACGTTTCAGCAACTAGGACATATCACAAAGTTGTCAGAATTCTGGGTAGCTGAAAGACTGCATAGAATGTTAATTTCGCTTGAAAAATCACTCCACTGCATGTAGAAACCATCGACCCTCTGAAAACAACTGACAAACTTGCCCAGATACACAAATATGATTATCCTTCCTGTACGTGGATCACAAAATCTGTGTTTATCAGGAATTGAATCTGCCTTGCCATTACTGGAAGGCATATGTTAGCCCAATACACATTACCTACTGAGCCACCATTTATACTATAATAATATTGATGTGATACCCACTTCAATAATATACAATGACTTCTTCTAGTTTTTATTAGCTCCATATGACATACAAAATAAGAAGACCTATTTTAAAGCCACATGGCGGTTTGCACTCCAAAATACACATAATAATAATCGAGTTAATTTTTCCCAGTATCAAAATAGGTCAATAATACATGAACTACATTTCTACGAGCAATATGTCAAAGAAAGTCACATTGAAGTCATAAAAAATACAACTTTGAACTTGATGATTGGGTCCCAAAAAAAAAACAAGATTTCTCTTCTTATTAATCATGATCACAATTATGTAGTTACCGTAAATGTTTCAGAGCTACTTGAGCTCCAGATTTTCTTCTCAATGTTTACACGACTGCTGACAACATTTTTTATCGGCACTTAACCCTTTACCCAACAAACCGGCCAAATAAAGCTTCAACAGCCTAAAATATCTTCGGTCTGTCTCAATAAAACCATACAAATATGGATATCATTGGAACCGGCTCCTTGACCACATTGTGATAGTTACAGTTATGCCCTGTGCCAATGCATTCTCTTATATATGCGAGTCGACCATAGGTCGCCTCGCATATATAAGAGAATGCATTGGCCTAAAAAAAATCTTTTTTTAACACTTTTTACCATTTTTTCTTACATTCTTTAACAATTTTATAATTTTTAATGTGTTAAGCCAATGCATTCTCTTATATATGCGAGGCGACCTATGGTCGACTCGCATATATAAGAGAATGCATTGGCACAGGGCCCTTCTGTTGGGTACAGGGTTAATCATGATCACAATTATGTAGTTACCGTAAATGTTTCAGAGCTACTTGAGCTCCAGATTTTCTTCTCATGGTCTACAGTTGCAATTTTTACACGACTGCTGACAACATTTGTTATCGGCACTTAACCCTTTACCCAACAAACCGGCCAAAACCGGCCAAATAAAGCTTCAACAGCCTAAAATATATTCGATCTGTCTCAATAGAACCATACACATATGGATATCATTGGAACCGGCTCCTTGACCACATTGTGATAGTTACAGTTATGCCCTGTGCCAATGCATTCTCTTATATATGCGAGTCGACCATAGGTCGCCTCGCATATATAAGAGAATGCATTGGCCTAAAAAAAATCTTTTTTAAACACTTTTTACCATTTTTTGTTACATTCTTTAACAATTTTATAATTTTTAATGTGCTAAGCCAATGCATTCTCTTATATATGCGAGGCGACCTATGGTCGACTCGCATATATAAGAGAATGCATTGGCACAGGGCCGTTCTGTTGGGTAAAGGGTTAAACAAAACTATCTCAAATTTATCAAAAATGTAAGAAATAAATCCATATTTTCAGCACTATATCAACAAATTTGTTTCATAAATATTTCATGTAGGTATGTTATGAGAAACCTCTTACCATATTATGTATACATAATTAAAATATTGACAGATTTTGTTCTTATACCAATTATAAATATCGCGTAAATAGTATATTATTGTCAAGTTCGTATGCTATGTTATGTAAACAAAAGCCATATTCTGTTTCAGTACAGTATGCAAAGAGTGTGCGATAAGCAAAACACTCAACACCGGGGAGACCCGACTAATGAAATTTGGTTAAAACTGCCACCAAGTTGTTTACAACATACCAGTATAGCGCTCGTTTATCCTCGCCACTCAAGATTTTCATGTTGAATGGGTCACAGTGAATCACTCTCCCAAAAATAGTTGACATGGTGTTAAGTGTTTTGTTTATCGCACACTCTTTACATGCTGTATATAAACAAATTCTCAGCTAACACAAAGTGTGTTTTCTGGATAATATTACATTCATTCTATCATTATACAATACTGAGGAAATTTTCATAATTTGGTAACTTTTATTTCGAAATTATAAACTACAACCAAGGCCATCCATGACTTTAAGAACTTACATCTTTTGCTTTATCCAGGAACCAAGCCTTAGCTGAGTTTGCATTTGTTATCGTCTCCTGTGTTGTAAAAGTCTAAAAAAAAAATTACATGAACTCACATAAAATGAATTTTACATGCTTCAGTACATGATTTAATCAGGAAAACATGTGTCATCTTATAAATGTAACAAACAGAAGTCACAGCTGAGTAGAGGGAAAGTAACTGCCAGAAAAACGTCATGTCACAAAAAGTTCTTGGCAAAAAAATAAATAAATAAAAAGAAAAAAGAAAATATTGTGAATTTAACTATATATATCAAAGTTTTATATGAACGTTTCTTCTGATTTTGATAAAACATAGAAGGATGGAGAGTTCATGAAAGTGTTAGATATTGAACTCAAAGATATACTATGACCAGAGGATTATGACATATTTGTAATTGTGGCATAGAACGCAGTAAGGTTCTGTTGTTCAGGTGATAGTTATTAAGTTATTATTGTTATTTGATGATTCTTGAGAACAATCTGGTAATTTCTCTAAGAGATAACAAAAACAAAATGTTATTCTCATTTATCTACTTCTTCAACATAATGTTTACAATGGCCCTTGCCTCATCTGGACGTTGAAATTTATATGATCAATCTATCTAATTTATTCCGTCAAGAAATATATCCTATGAAATTAACCATTTCTATACTAAATACTCATTGACACGGAAATGTTCAGATAACCAGGTCGTTTGTTGAACTTATTATCTGAACTAATGAATATGGTTATCTGACCTTGTCCCACCAATAATAGGTATCCTTCTGCACTTGCTATTATCTGCTTATATTTCCTGAATATCCCTCCAAATGAATATTGGACCATTCCAATGTAGACTTTTATAACTGGATGGAAGAATCCACTCAGTATAGAAAAGGTTAATAATCAAATATCAATTACGCTATCTTCACTTTACCTTTGATGCTATAATAAATAGTGTTGTTTCAGGGTTGAGCTTCTTCAGTGTCTCTGCGATGTGTGTTCCATCAATGTTAGACACAAAATGAGCATTAGGACCACATTTGTAAGGTTTGAGAGCTTCAGTAACCATGTAAGGTCCCTGTAAATAGAAGTGCAATGTTAGGACGAAATCTATATTAAACAAGTGCGGCAGAGCTCCTGTAACCATGTTAAGTCCCTGTAAATTGAAGTGAAATGTAAGGACAAAATGTGCAAAAATGAGTGAGAGTATAACAGTAAAATGTAAAGTATTAATGGTAGAGTACTATCACTTATTACGGGTGCAAATCCCCTCCAACAAGCGTTCATGACTCAGCAAGAAAACACTGATTATTTCCACACTGCCCCAGT
Source organism: Siphonodentalium dalli (assembly GCA_032622095.1). Classification (NCBI taxonomy): domain Eukaryota; kingdom Metazoa; phylum Mollusca; class Scaphopoda; order Gadilida; family Siphonodentaliidae; genus Siphonodentalium; species Siphonodentalium dalli. The sequence goes on along the minus strand of CP136062.1, from coordinate 194,231,674 downwards.
TTGTGTACTACACATGTGTGAACTAGAAACTGAAAAAAATAGAGGCCGATCATGATCATCAGATGTTTAACCCATACCTTGAACCATACCGACTGCAACAATCAAAACCATCAATCTAGAACAGAATATACATGTATAACTGGTAGTCATGACAATCACAGTGGACAATATACATGATTAAAATAGGAACAGAGAAGTTCTTTTTTTAAATCCTTTTTTTTCACAACTGCACCATAACGTAAGATAACTTACATACGCTCACCATAATTTTGTTTATTTTCTTCAGAAAGTACCTACCAAATCAGATCCTCCAATTCCGATGTTGACACAGTCCGTAATAGCTTTTCCAGTGTATCCTTTCCATTCATGACTTATAACTGCATGAGTAAATTGTCTCATGTGTACCAGCACTTTGTTCACATCAGGCATGACCTACCAAATACAATAAATCAGTCTAATGTACACATTTACGACTCAACAAGCAACTTAATTAAGAAATAGTAAACGAATACGTTGAAAATGGTTTAAGGATATACATTTATTATATGCTTGATTATTAAAATCATCATTTGTATATCTTCGAAGCTACATGTACAGTGAAATACAATTTTGCTATTTTTCATTGTAGCTATATTTTTATTTCACTGTAGGGCTTGAAACTAACACGACCTGCCAAGGTCGATCGAGTGAACATTACATGCACACTGTCCATTAGCCAATCAAAAGCGATGCATTTATGACGCTCTTCAATTAAGTAGAGTTAACAAGAGGTGTGCACTCGAGTGCTAGCATACCCCCACCGTGGCAAATTCAACCCGCATTATCCGTAAACCCAACAAAAAAGATTTTTAACTTTAAAGAAAAATTCGGACTAATAATATACGGTGTCACAAGAAGCTTGTACAGAAAAAATTATTCAAATTGGTTCATATTTGTTAAAGTTATTAAGTCGGACAGAATTTTCTAATTCAAAATAAGTCGAAAATGAAGTGTAATATTACGAAAAACAGTCGGAGCCAATCCCTAGCCGCATCATGTAGAGAGGGTATTGTGAGCAGCATGTATACCAAAAATTATTGAAATCGGTTCATATTTGTTAAAGTTATTAAGTCTGACAGAATTTTCTAAGTCAAAATAAGTCAAAAATGAGGCGTAACGTTAAAAAAAAAAGTCGGACCGAACCACAATTAGCATCATGCGGAGAGGCAGTTCTAAGGAGATTGCATACAAACAATTATTGAAATTGGTTCATATAGTTGTTCGAGTTATGAGGTCGGAGGGACGGACGGAACGACAAACAGAGGGAGAAAGCGTGACGGACGGACAGACGCAGTCAATCCAGTATACCCCCCATTTTCTTCGAAAGTGGGGGTATAATAATTAAATTAATTAATTGTTAACTTAGCAACTTTGAGCATAATTAAGGCACATATAATAAAAAGAATACCTACAGTTTTTTGTTTGAATACCTGAAACATCTCATTTGTGTCTAGAAATAAATATCAAATTTTCACTCGTGGTTTGTAGCTGCTCGTGAACATTTGATATTTTTCCTAGACACTCATGAGATATCTTGTTATTAAATAAAAAAAAAACTGTATACTCTATGTATTTCATGGGAGTGGAAAGCTTCAGTGAAATGTAATTTTGTAATTAACAAATTTGATAAAGGGTTCTTGATACTGATAAATACATGTTGCATTCTTTGTTTTTTCTCACCATACCAAATATTATTAATTTTTTTAACCCCAGCCATTTCAAGATCATTTTTCCTTGCTAAAATGTGATTATGTGATAAAATGGATCTCAAATTCGTCGCAATTCTATACAAAATTTATTCAGCTCATCCTCTAATTGCACTCGGTTAACCCTTTACCCAACAAACCGGCCAAAACCGGCCAAATAAAGCTTCAACGGCCTAAAATATCTTCGGTCTGTCTCAATAGAACCATACAAATATGGATATCATTGGAACCGGCTCCTTGACCACATTGTAATAGTTACAGTTATGCCCTGTGCCAATGCATTCTATTATATATGCAAGTCGACCATAGGTCGCCTCGCATATATAAGAGAATGCAGTGGCCTAAAAAAAATCTTTTTTTAACACTTTTTACCATTTTTTCTTACATTCTTTAACAATTTTATAATTTTTAATGTGTTAAGCCAATGCATTCTCTTATATATGCGAGGCGACCTATGGTCGACTCGCATATATAAGAGAATGCATTGGCACAGGGCCGTTCTGTTGGGTAAAGGGTTAATAACATTTGTATAGAATTGCGACTCATTTATAGAGATCCTCTTTATATCTCTATATCTTTGAATGCAGATATATGTATATACCGCTATATAATTTTTTTCAATAAAAAGGACTGCAACATTTCAGGTTTGATTGAATGATTGTTGATAGATTCTATTCAAGTGGAATAGCCTATATAGATTTCCGAACATCAAAATGTTGTATGAAATAAAATCATTGATTTGTAATAGAGCTGGGACGGTTATGGGGTTTTCGTGACCGGTTATGAACGGCAAAAAACCGCGATTAACCGGTTAACCACATATTATAGGTACTATTATGGGTGGGTAAGCCCAGTATGCAGAACGGCGATGATTGTGATGCTCACTGACATGGTAAGTTTGAGAACGGCTCCTGCCAGTGTTCGCGCTGTCGGTAGCCAAATTAGCCAATGGCTAATCTTTTTCGAATTTGGCTAATAAAAATTTCATTTGGCTAAACTTTTGGCTAAACTTTTTTTTAACCCAAATGGAGACTGAAAGCATGGAGCCAGAAAGCTAATTAATAAAAGCGCTCAATAGATCGACATTCAAGACGAAGTTAGGTGACGAAAGTATTTCATTATTTTCGTACTTATGAAATATCGTACAAAGGGAAACCCGATCGACAACTCTATCAACCTAGCGATCACAAAGTGATATGCAATCATCTTTAGTTTTCACAAGACGGACATTCAAAGACGCATGGACATTAAACGACCGTGGTTGAATTATAACAATGTGAAGAAAGCAATGTTGTGTAAAGTGCATTGACGCCGGTATATAAGCAATTTGTTCGTAACAGGCTGTTTTAATCTGGAGAAATATTACGTCACTCTGCACGAAGCAGCAAAAGGTCATTATTAATTTTTACATTTAATCCCCTAATCCCCCATTCAGCCCATTGTCTGTCTGGTCACTCACGGCGCGCCTGCACAATGCATGTTTATGATGACATTGTATTTATGACGGTCGAGGTTTCTGAGCACCAAGTGTAAGACAATAGCTTAATCAGCCAAATGTGAATAACGACAGATATTTTGTGGCTATTTGTCGTCAATACCGATACAGTCAAAATAATATGCATGCTTTTATGACAGATTGTAATTTGATAATCGCGTAACAATATTAACTTATTAGTTTCCAGATGTCACTTAGATATTTTCGCAAGGATAAATATTTAATGATTTAAAAAAGATATTGATATTAAAAAAAAAAAATAATGACATTAAGAAGGACAATCCCGGGTTACCCCCCCCCCCCCCCCCCCAATTCACTCTTTCACATAAAGATTAATAAATTTTTAATAAATGATATATATAAAAATACTTCTAGTTCATCAAAATTATTTAAATTATTGTGTATTTTACCTGTGTCTGTTAGATTTTACGATTTAGTCATTAATTGTGAACCGACCAGAAAACGATGATTTAATTTGGCCAAAGTGTTTTTTAATTTGGCCAAAAAACATTTGGCTAAAGTTTTTTTCATTTGGCTAATAAAATTTTCATTTGGCTAAAGTTTTGGCTAAACTTTTTTTCGGTCCAGCGCGAACACTGGCTCCTGCCCATTATACAAAGAAGTTGTCACCCATGACACACATATCTAATTAATTACTGTATACACCCCGTCAGTAAGCCCAGGGGGCACGTGCACGTTTTTGTCCAAAAAGTGGGTACTGCATGGGCTGATACCAAGAGTAGTTGCGTTATATAAAGAGAATGATGCGTTTTATTAAGATAAAATCATATAATAATAACAAGATACAGATGTCGACAGGTAAAACAAAAAATACAATTTATACGTTGTAAACATGCGTATGGAACGGTTAATAGCGCACATAAATAGCACAAAGTTCAGAAGACGACAAGTCCATCGTCGTCGAAACCATCTAACTCCAGGTCGTCGTCAGAATCTTCCTCGAAGAAGAAAAAATTTATGAATTTCGCGGTAATCGACGAAACGTATTATGTACGTTCTGCAACAAGAACAATAACTCTATAAATTCGAGGTGGATTAATATTCGAATGGAAAAACTCATTATCTGATACTATTTTAAATGTAATGGTTCAAAAATGATTTAATATAAATATTAGCTGCTCTGATATATATATTGCCTCATGTTAAAATGAAATAATCCAAGATTAATTAACGGCAATTGAGCCACAAAGATTGTAAACGAATTAACACCAGAGAACGTGGCAACTTTTAAAAGTATATCATAGAAAGCAGGACTGCTCGTGGAAATTATTGGGCTCAATTTATATTTTCTTGGGATCAATTTGAAAACACAATAGTTGTGTAATGAGTTCACACCCAAATTTAGCCTTCAAAGAGCCGACACACCGCGTTTGATGTTGTTCCGTCAATCTCGGATTCATTTTAATTGACGGAGACAGATTAACCCTCTTATAGCCAGTTATAGCTGACCATCACAGTGATCATACACTATAATAGTGATGTTACGGTTAACCGACCACGGCAAATCCGTGACCGGTCACGGCCATAGTTGGTGGTTAACCGGTTAACCGCATAACCGTCCCAGCTCTAATTTGTAACATAAAATATGCTGGAGAATAAATTATCCATACATCTTTTCCATTCACCACGATTGGTGTATTCGATTTGTTCCTCAGTGCTATGTGAAGCACAGCTCTGTCCTCTGTGAAGTTGATTTTCTCCCCGGTGAACATTGCCTGTCTCATTTCTTCAACTTTTCTTTCTTTCGCCTGGAACAAGAAACCTGCATTGAAAGCAAGCCTGGAAAAAGTGTGTCTGACATTTTCAAAATGAGGTCCCCAGAGGGTGAATTTAGTGATGCTATCCCATACAGCGGGCTACCATCACCAAATTTTTTGCCTTTTGGTCCATTTCTATATCCCCTAATTTGCAGAAGATAAAATGCATAATCGAGGTGACTGATGGGTGAATATCACCAACTTCAACTGGGGAACTGAAATCTGATCCTAGGTCTCCCATAGCAGTTGAGGCCTCAGCAGAATGAGGTTCCCAGAGGGTGAATTTGGTGATGCTAGCCCACTGTGCGGGATAGCGTCACTAACCCTCTGGGGACCTCATTCTGCAAATGTCAGACACACGATATCCAGGCTTGATTGAAAGCCTTATATTATAAGTTATTGTGTGTGGATTGCTGACAACATGGTCTGACATTGACAACTCAAGAGCACATATTCAATCGAGATGTGGAGCGATGGAATGGTTGTCTTGGTTTCCCTTATATTGTCAGCTTTCGACCTGAGCATGATATTCATAATGTGGCTTTTTGACCAATCAAAGATGTTTCTTACTGGCAGTGGAACAATGATTTATATAATTAAGAAAATAGAAATAACATCCAATACACATTTTAATATTGACGGAAGAATGGCAATCAGACTTTCATTTTTAGAAAATGAAGGTGCGCATAGTCTCACTCGCTGGTTTTTGGGCCCAGCGCGCAGTTTCTATCAAGATAAATATTAAACAGCGGATTGCCGGAAATACATTCATAAATGCCGCGTAAATTGAATTAGTTAACTCATGGTCGATGTCCAGTGAATCTCTTTGGTGGTTTAACACTGCTTAATGCACTATCCATAAGCACAAGTGAATGTTACACACTATGTTTTATATTGTACATGCTCCTATACTAATTGTAATTCATAATTATTAATCAAGAATCAATTTAATACTCCGATTCCATGCTGACAGAATAATATCAACATCTCCCGGCCACGTGGTCTCGCTTCGATTTTCCAGGAATTTATGTGACGTCATAAGCCATACATAGAAATCATTCAAATGTATTTTTAGCTTCGAATCATTCAGAAGATTGTGCATTCGACACCGTGTGACCTCAAATAATTTACTGGTGTCGGTGATCAAACGTCGGGCGGGTTGATTGACACCGCACTGTGAATGGAAAGTTGTGGAATTGATAACTAGGTCGCGGCACATTTGATATCGCGACACATCACACAGGCATTCTCGCAACGCGGTAATAAAACGGAAAATGGGACACATTATTAATCTCGTCTGGGTAGACACTGACAATATCATTATCAGGTTCGTCCAACTTCGCTCGCTGTATTTGGCCTAGGTGCGCAATCGATCGCTCGCTGGTGTTCAATTTCAGGCGCGCGATGGTGCGCAAGAGCGATCGCGCGCCTCAAAAATGAAAGTCTGGGCAATCAATTAATTATACTCGAGGCCTTCAAGGTGGGTTCATAAAAAATAACATAAAGTCTATAAAACAACTATCATCAACAAGTACATGAAAAAATAGATTGACATTGTTCTTATTTTCCTAATTAATAACTCTCCAATATTAAAGAGGTTTTCGCATGTTAAAACCATTGTTATGTAATTATAGGGACCGACAAATCGGCAATTTCAACATCGAATCGCATCATGATGATGATTCGAAATCGAATCGAATCTCGAATTCAAATCTTTTGCCGACACTTTAGAAGATTTGCGGTACATGTCAGTGGGAGGTATGAGCAAAATGAGGGCAAATGTCAAACGATTTTATGACGTCTGTGAGATAACGCGAAGCTTACGAAGTTACGATGGAGGTTCATTAAACTACAGTTTTATGACATGGTATGATCAACATTTAGTTTAATATGAGAATGGCACGTCAGTTCATAGTTGTTTTGTTTACACAGTAACTCTGCCACTAGTCTATGCGAGGCATACATGCGCAGAATAGTTTCCGTTTGAAAATTGAGTCTGGTGCGAGTGATTGTAATCGGAAACGATTCTGCGCATGTACGCCTCGCCCTGTCGCATGCATGGCAGCATGCACACGCGTTATCAGAATTGCGCATTCTGACTTGGGATTGGCGCAAACGATTGGTGGTTTACCTCGCTTTTAGCAGCTGGGGCCGGGCTAGATCGCGACATTCCTGGTATTATGTGGTGGAATAAACATTGTGTGCTCTGCTCTCATTTTGGTCCAACCATGCTGAAAACGTGACGTGACCCATTACCGATCACCGACCTATATGTTGTTGTATGAGTAACCCGCTGACTTTCCGCGTCTGCGAGTAACCACCACTGGGACTGGGAAGCCTATGTGCAGTGGGTTATTGGGCAACCTATATATACATTGTTAGACCACGGAGGTCGCAGATGGTCGCAGAAGGAGATTCAGGTTACGTATTGGGGATATAGTGAACATTTTTAAAGATACTGCAGGCGATAAAGGACTGTCATAAAACGATTAGAAATATCCCGAATCACACGACCGCTTTCGAATCGAATCGAATCGGAACGTAAGATTCAAAATCAAATCGAATCTCGAAGCTTCGTCGGTCCCTATGTAATTACTACTGTTACAGTGGAATTATGAATAAAAGTCCAATAAGATGCAAAAAGTTTAATCAAAACCGGATGGTAAACTCTCGAAAGCGAACTAATTAGCGTTAGTTTATCACCGATTGTTGAGTCCCGAATCGAGATGTAAATATTTACAATTAAGCGTAGTTCAGACGATAATTTATATGGAGTGGTATGGTCGATTTCTTTGAGATTTTCAATAATGTTAGTAAAATGCTACATTCCCACAGTTTGCATGGTGCCTGAATACTACCTTATCAGTTTCATGCACCCGAATAAGTCCATAATATGTCTTTAATGGTTCAACATGCAAAATTCTTTTATTGGAGAACTATCAATAATGAATATACAGCCTTCATAATTGGCTACGGCAATCAGCATTGCCGAAGCAATTTGCTGAAGCAAACTGGGGCACGGCATACTGTTGCCGTAGCGGATTGCCGAAGCCAAACAATCTGAATTAAGAGGGCTGAATATAAGAACAAGGTTTATATATATTTCTCCATGTTCTTCTTAGCGGTGATCTTTTTAACAGACTATTATATTTTTTTTAACATATACACACTGAGAGTACCTTGGGGCCCTTTAAAGATGGTCAATCTCTTCCTATAACATGTTTTATATACATTTAGTTTCCTGGATATAAAATAATAAATATGAATAAAGACCCCAGGCTGGAAACGATTCTATCAATTAATATTGATTTTATTTCGAAATTTCTGGTATAATATACATACAATCAATTTGGGACAATTTACGGTTCGCGTTCATACTGAGAGTACCTTTGGGATAACTCTATATGAAATCAATAAAATCAATATTAATTGATAGAAGCGTTTCCGGACAGGAGTCTTTGACTCATATTTATTATTTTATACCCCGGAAACTATATAAAACGTGTTTAGGAAGAGATAGACCGTCTTTAAATCAGCTGATCAAAATGTTCTACAATAGCTACATGTAAGTTCCTTAACCCTTTCATGACTGGAGCTTCCTGAAATTTTGCGAAAACCCTGTCACAATGCATTCTCTTATATATGCGAGTCTCCCACACATATATAAGAGACTGCACTGGCACAGGATCTTTAATGCTGCACCAGCACAGCTCCTGTCATGAAAGGGTAATAAGCAGATGTCATTTATGATGGCATAGAAACTGATTTAGTGTCACTCTCTTTTTTATTTCATGTCAAGGAGAGATGGTGACTCAATGATTGGGAGTATTCTGGAATGGGAAATCACATGTGATATAAGTTTTTAACCCTTTCATGACGGGAGCTGCGCTGGTGCAGCCTTCAAGATCCTGTGCCAGTGTATTCTCTTATACATGTATATGCACTAAAGTATGTCTAAGAGAACGCACTGGTTGTAATGTCAAGGTAAATGTTGTTAGGCCAATGTATTCTCTTATATATGCGAGGCTCCCTAAGGGAGACTCGCATATGTACTAGCATGAGAATGCATTGGCGCAGGGTTTTTCGCAAAATTTCAGGAAGCTCAAGACATGGTTAAATTCACACTTTCACAGGAAGTTAGACTTGGTTACTCACCAACTGGAACAGTCTAGACATGACTTCTCCATTGATTCTGTTCTTTGAGTAATCAAGTAGTATCTTACCATCCTGTGTGTCTAAAGAAAGGCTGAAACAGATATAGAATAGAATATAAGAGGTTGCAACTGCACCACGACACAGGTGCTGGCCAGGTAAGAATACAGGGATTTTTTGGAAACACCTGTTTTCCACCTGAGGATATCCCCATATAATTTGAGATGACATAATATGTTTGATTGCAAAAACTGAACATGCAAGTTAAGACTCTATTGCAACTGCAGATTGTTTATATACACAGTATATTGTTGAAAATTTCCTTGAAAAATTATAAAATGCAGGTTGACAGGAATTTGGGAACATTTAGCCTTCTAGAGTTTGGGCACCTAAACCTGTACCGTAACAAAACAGTCATGGATATTTCCATGGTGCCGGAATACTCCCACAGTGCCAAATTGAAACAAGGGTACTTCATAGAACGAATCCAAATTTAAAATAAACAAAGAAGAATAACTCTAAAAGGGAAAGTGCCCTAGCGATGGTCAAAATCCAAAAGTCGAAATTTAATTTCTCTTGATTTATACTGGCTATAACAATAACTCATGGCTGAAATGTACTCAGGCAGACGGACAAAAAAAACTAAAGGTGACACTTCCCAATAGGATGAAGGATACCCCCTGCAGTGTAATTGGTCTACATTAAGGGTAGCCATATTAACATATTTGTTTTTCGAAAAAAAGAAAACACAAGATATACCGGTACAAGCTCGGACAAAATTAGGCATGTTGCGAGAAAAAGGGGATAACTCCACTAAAACAAAGTCAGACAGACCTCATAATCACAGATGCACAGGTTCCCATGGTACTAAATATCTGCCAAGTTGAAAAAATATTGACTGAAAATGTAAGGGTACAAGCTTGGACAAAGTTGCGTTCGAAACAAAAAAAGCAGATGAATGGACACTTGACAGACAAGCAAATTCCTATATAGCCCTCCCCAATAGCTTCCTTATGGGGGGTCTAAAAAACATTATTATAAAATTATTTCCAGATAAACAAAGAAGGATAACTCTAGAACAGAAAATGCAAACAACTTCATTGTAGTTCATTCTTGTTCATTCACCCCTTTTTGAAAGCATTCGAGATGGTGAACATCCAAACCAAATTTCATTCAGATCTGATAACCACACATATGGCTGATAATGTCTGCATTGCGCAGATGGATGTGATATTCATGGGCCATGAGGCCAAATGATCTCTCATTATTATAATTAATTACTTTCATTGTGACAGCACCCAAGTTAATTATCTTTATTCACTTACATGTACAGCAGTATTAGTATGATTGCTCCAAAAATACAGATGGGGGATCCCAATCTGCCCAATTATTGGTGTTAATTAATCGTTATCGTCCAATTCTCTGAGGCGAAACTGAAACTTTCAGTGAAAGTAAACATTTACAGTCAATCGTCTGGTATGCAAACTGAATAAAATGAATAAACTGTCAATTGGTGTCTCCTGAGATGGGAAATGCAAGCTTGGGCATCAGGTTTATTTCCAAATGTTAACCCTGTGCCATTTGTTAAGGTGGTAACTTGCCAAAACTTTGAAATTGCACATAAATTTGACAATAAATCTCATTTATTATTATTATTATTAACATTTGTAGAGCGCCTATTTCACTACAGAGTTGTGTTCATAGGCGCTGGTACATAAAATATGTGATAAAATATATATACAATAAAAGATCATCATACTATAGGATAAAAGAGAAAACACGCGGATAAAATAAGTCTAAGAGATGGCAAATCCTAAAAAAACAAAATCACAGATATAAATTAATGGTTTAAAAAAGTCATTCGAAGAGAAACTCCAGATAAAGTCAGTTAAAAATTTCAGTTGAGTCCATAAGCTATTTTAAAAAGATGTGTCTTTAAAAGTTTATGGAATTCTAAACGATCATCCGTAAGCCTCAGAACGTCCGGGAGTTTGTTCCACAACGTTGGAGCTGTGATGGAGAAGGCTCTGTCCCCTAACGTAGGATGGTTTGAGTTAGGAAGTGTTAGAAATCTCTTCCCGTCTGATTTATGTTGCGTATATGCCAGACTTGAATGAGCACAGTGATTATATTTGTCTTTTGATACATTTATTGACTAGACTTGTGATACTTCAGGAACACAAAATTAGGGGATGACTTTTTTCTTACCGGTATATGTTTTGTCAATAGGTCTGGCAAATCCTATTGGTGATATACTGATATATCTATATAGCTAATATACATGTAAAGCGATATATAACTATTGCTGGTGGTTAAGTCTGATCAAAGAGAGATAATCCAATAAATAATTCTAAGCTATGCCCGTACTGGTATGCACTTGCTGTGAAACAGCTTACAAGTGGCATTATAAATACCTCCATCACATCCTATGTATTCAAATTGGTACAATGTTGTTTTGCTGAATTTTTGCAATAATCTTATTGTACTATAAAATCACTGGATAAAGCTACATGTACATGTATGATAGCTATTGCTGCATAGTTCTTCAGTCAAGTTCAGTGTTAGATATAGAAAGCGACATGTAAAGCTTGAAATGGCCTGAGAATTTTTCCTATAATACATGCACAAATGTGCAATCTGTATTTGAATTCCTTTCTTACTATATAATAACCAGAGTTCGCTATTCATTACTGCCTACATGTATGCAATTTACCAGGTATTCTGGTTGATAGAGAGATTGGTTGATGGAATAAATACTTTCCCTTTCAATCAAAACTATTGTGTGTTCATTCCCTCATACATGTATATCTCTTCATAAGACGGGTTTAATTTTTTCCATGACAACTCTCCTTTTTGCTGTATCCATTTTCCTTTTACTGTGGTTTAATATCACCTACTGTATTTTTTATCTACATGTATTTAGTTTCAATCCTATAAAGTTTGATTTAGCCATATTACAATGTACATGTATCTCCCAACTTACAGTGGTATTATCAGCAATTCAGCACATATTCCTTGTTTAAGTATATTAAGTATGCAGTGTGATTTGTTTCTATTATGCTTGATACTTGATCGCAGTAATATCAAAGAACTTGCCATATATATAGTTACACTGAGTAGGTCCATGGGGGATGCGGAACGTGTTTGATTGGTGAGACAGCGGTGTGTCTTTCATAGCTGACAGTTGTTTAAAGTGGATTAATCCAGTTGTTGCCGAGGTAAATCTGTTTTAACCATGTGTGCAGACTGGGTTGAATCAGTCTTATGGGTTGAATCAGTCTTATTTATTATCCGCCATGCACTTATTGTATGACAACATAAATGCTGTTTGTTCTATTGCATGAGTTTAACTTTGATAAATAGAGCGTTGATAAATATAGCTGCATGCTCGCAATGATTGCAAGTACACGGCAATATTTCTTCATGCAGACCTTAACAGCGAAGGTTTTCGTTAACAAGCATTTTTGATACCGCCTTTTCTTTGTTTCCCTGATATATTTGGATCGGCGTTTTTCCCAAATTTTATTTAAAAAAATTTCATATCTCCTTTCAGACAAAAATACCAAAAGACGTTAACTATGAGTGCCGTCGACTACGTATATTACCATGACAATTAATACATGTTGACATCACATGCCCATTTTAGTCATTTCCATCAAAATCCGCTGGTCATCCCCCCAAAAAATAATTTAACTCGCCAACTTTCCGATGGGTCGGTCGGGTTAGTCGAACAATTAACTTAATATTTTTTTCTAAAATCGGCCATAAAATGGTTGCAGTCAGCACTTTTTCCATTGGTCAGTCGAGTTAGTAGAAACACAGATATTCTTTTTTTAGGCATAGCTTCCCTAAGTTAGCCTTAGGCTCGCCGCTTAGGCCAAGTTACTACCTAAGTCTAAGGCTAAGCTGGCTAAGGGTAAATTTTGTACTTCACTTCAGTCTTAAAGTTAACTGTACATATAGGTGAAGCTAGATCCATTTGATCTTTGTGTCATGGCTTACGCCATCAAAGATCCATGGTGTGCTTCAAACAACATAGGCGACTATGATTCCTATAAAAGTAACAATTAGGACCAACGCACATGTATTTATCAACTAAATACAAATACAAGTGTGAAACCACCCACTCACCTACATGTACGTGTCATTTATCCTTAAAATCCGACAAATAACAGAACGTAAACACTGACATGTCGTGTGTTCGTCGACCATTGCATGTGACCCGTAATTTCATGAATCCCCCTGTGAGTTCCCTGTGCACACGGCAAGGTAATCACACGCGTTCACATTGAGTGTATAATTCAGGTTGCCCTGATACAATTCAAGTTGAGGGGAACTACAATCTGCGCATGCGTGTAGTTTTTACAAATTACCAACTCCAATTTGTTACACATGCGCACTGTTAAAATCCTGGTACAGTAATGCGAGTTGCAGAATCATGTTTGCCATACATGAACTGCACGTAGTCATGTGATATGTTAGCTCCTCCTGCTTCGGCCATTTAACCACGTTTTGTCAACATGTTTTCCGACTGGATTTTTGGATTAAATTATTACGGAATTATACACACGTTCTGGTAGGTGTCAGAGCTAATATATATTGCAATATTGTTAACATTAATGACTATGTTAGTTGATTCTTAAAAATAAGTGCATTTAAAAAAATTAGCTACTCGCCAAAGCTGAAGCGCCAGAGCGGTCAGACGTGGATGGCCTTAGCCATATAATAAATAATATTACCACGTCTGGTCAGACTATTGACTAAGCCTAACTCTAAGGTGAAGCCTGAAGTGAAGGTCACAACTCGATTATTGAAAAGAAATATGAGTTATGTGACTTTGTGGGCGATTTTGCTAAAATCGTTTACAATTATGGAATTTATTTAATGTTTATTCAAATTATTGAGATACATGTATACTGACTCAAAACTTGGCACGACACAACGTCACAAGTGAAAGGAAAAAAAGCATATGCAAATGTAGTTCAGTCATGAACGTAGTGCGTATCCTTCTACTGGAAGCAGCAATCTGCGAAAGCGGTCATGTTGACCTGAGGCTAATGGGTAGTATTACTTAGACCCGATGGCACTAGAAATGTATTTCATCATTTCTAGTGCCGCACGGCTCCCTATACCCTGTGTACAACTATCTATTTCACAACATTTTTCATCTAAACAATGAATGCTAGCCTTAATACCTCACCATATATTTTCTGTCGGTACTCCCCGCCACAAGTTGACGCCAAAAGTTCCCACAATCGGCGCACCTAAATGCTTCTATCAGACATTTGTCATTTGTCAACATCACAAAACACGACTTCCATCTGCCATGTTGTTGATTTGATGACCTTCACACGATCATGTGACGATGCGGGGAAGTCTGAACAAAACAAGGTCAAACTACTGGATAACCTGATACAATCATTACTCATTTATAGCCGAAGTGTGATATCGCTGAACAGATGATAGGTTGAGAATAGAATAATCCCGACCGCTTATACTGTATACCCAATGTTACATTTACATTGAATCTTGATTCCATCGGTGAATATATCCTGTTATTAAGTCTTTAAACTTATATGTTGCATACGTTGTAAGATATTACGAAATAGTCTAGATCGTAACCACGATCGGAATAGCCTACTCTGTGAAAAAATGTCATCATGATTACTGCTGATTTCAATGTCGATAAGTTCTACTGTGCAACTGATATGATGTGCAGCTTTGGCAATTTCGCAGTGAACATTTCACACTTTGATCCCTTGTTGGCACAATTTTCAACCTCGACAGTTTATTGACATCTCAATGTGCCATTGCGATCGAACAATGGCTATTTCTATACACAGGGTTTGAACATGTGGTGACACGACTACTGTTCCAAAAACTGTATTTCTGAAAATGTTATGCCCAGTAGGCCTATAGCTGTTTGTTTTCTGTTCTTAGTGTTCATTGGAATGCAAACAATCATTGTCTAAAAAAAATTCATGGCATATACGAATATTAAACGTCATTTAAAATGAAATTTAAAAACCTGTGCTCCCTTCAGCACATGTTTTTGGTATGGCAGGAAGGGCAAGGTTACTACCTTTTCAATTATTCGGTGAACAAAAACAAGGACCAGTGTACATTAATTGGAAACAAATGCGACTACAACTGACAAAATAAGTGTAGTTGATGGAAGTGAACGTTCTTTACAAGTAGTCGGTAACAGTAACACAATGCAAGTTTTTCGTCTCGAAGTTGAAATCAATGCTGAGTGAATGCAAATGAGTTTCTATACATTGTATGTCATGGTTAATGGGTCATTCATATGTATTGGTTTATTTGCGCGCTCAATGACTCTTGTTGGAATTACTGGTTCCTTGTCGCAAGGTGCAAAAATATGAAAATGTACTCAGCTGACCCCTCCAGCACAAATAGCCTACGGTAAACGTTAACATGTACATTATAAGACGAAACGTTTCCGGAGATGAATTGGGGTAGGCCTATCTAATTATAAGGCGCGTTATAATTAATATAAAGATGTGATAGCCTGATATCATAGTGCTCGGGCCCAGATGGCCATATAATTACATTAATATCCCAGTCACAGTGTGTCGGCCTATACACCTGTATACCCATAAGGTATGCCTAACGCATATTTTCGATCAGTGGTAATAACAGATGTCAATTTATCTCCTATTATGATGAAACCACTCAAATATTTCCGTTAAACATGTGACAACTGGAAGAAGACATGAATGTGCAAAACAACCTGACTCAAGGACTGCCAACGATTGTTTGATCTAAGTAGCAGCCAACCAATAAGTGTCAGCTACAACTAAACAACAACAGAAACATTCAAAAAATAATATTATTGTTCACACAAAATACCCGTGTATACATACCAATAGCGTACGCCTACCGACATAATTACAAGTATCAGACAATAGTATGCAGTTAGTTACAAATGGTGAGAACAAATGAGCAACACCGCTGAGCTGTGGTGGAAGACGGAGAACAATAGCTGAGATATTGCGAGATATGCTTTAATTGCAGAAATGAAATAGAACGTCTCTTTAATAAACACCTCTGCGTACGAAAATCGTAACCCGCCACCCATGCGAAAATATTGATTATCCAGTACTTTAGTCTGAAATGTATTTACTGCGGTACTGCCGACCTCGATGACAACAAGATGGAGGTCCATGCTTATTTGTATTGTGACAAATGACAAATGTCTGATAGAAGCATTTAGGTGCGCCGATTGTGGGAACTTTTGGCGTCAACTTGTGGCGGGGAGTACCGACAGAAAATATATGGTGAGGTAATAAGGCTAGCATTCATTGTTTAGATGAAAAATGTTGTGAAATAGATAGTTGTACACAGGGTATAGGGAACCGTTAGCCGCCCTAATGGGCAGTTTGAGCTGATCATTAGGGCGGCGTAGTGTCTAGTATTACTAGTAATGCAAATGTTGAGCTGGGTCCATCCTCTAACGGGCTCTATTAATACTAGTATTATTAAATCAGAACGGGTCAGAACATCAAAAAGTTCCCAGGTTATGAACTGTTTGGAATATGATCATTGGCGTTACGTCGTAACACAAGAAGATTTTTATCCTCACTTTTTCCTTGTTTTCGAAATTTCGTCGAATTTCATTTTCAATTTCGCCATTTTCGGACATTTCTTTCTTATAATCTTAATTTTCAGGTACCTGTATTTAGAAAATCTGTCCGGATCATCTTTGAAAAGTTTGTTCAGATTAATTGCAGAACCGTGTTCGTTATAATAATCCTGCAGCGCCTTCCATGATGCTTCCAATTTCAAGTTTTGTCGTTTTAAATTTGCCATTTTTGAAAACCCGGACACAAGTCGCCCCAACAGTGATGACCTTGGTTAAAGTTCAAGGCCATCGAATTTAAAACCGGATGTAGCTGAACACGAACATATTTTTTTTTGGCTGCTGATCACGTGACATAGTTGTCAACGATCTCCTAAATATCTCCACAAAATGACATCAAAGCATCACCATTTTACCTGTATTTTATGCACATTATTTGTTATAATATTATATGCATCCGCAGACTTGTACTGGGTGGATGACAGTTCTGGTTACGGCCGCGTTTTTGATGGAATTGGAGGAATTAGTGGTGGAGGGGTATGTTATGATTGGAAACGGGCCCACTCGCCCCAGGGCCCACTCGCCCCAGTCGACCTGGGCCAGCTCGCCCCAGGCCAGCTCGCCCCAAGCGATAACGTCTTATTTAAGTTGGTTTCTTTTGTGTCTTTTTGCTTGCTTTCTCTCTCTCCCTCCCTCTGTCTCTCTCTAAGAGTTGTCAGGAGATAGATTGGATAATTGTGATAATTATTTATTCGGATGATAACAATATTAACTTAATTAAGTTAAATAACATAAGAACATATATACATAATAATATGAAAACAGCAAATTTAGGAGCGTCTGATAGGATTGAGTACCTTTTATATGTATAAGTTATAACATATTACGGCTAAAAAATGGTTTTGGTTCTCATGTCCTGTCGCATGGAATAATATGCAAAGTGTTGGGCGTTTTGGGCATAATGTTACGACATTAAAGGTTTGTTTCAAATATTTTAGTATATTAAAAACTATATTTCACCAACATGTCCAGTGATATGTATCGGGCAGTGGTGTGCAAAAAATATTGGATCTGACATACAGTTTGACTCAGAGGTGACTTATGTCTACATATATAACATAACAATAAGTATATGCCTACACATTTAAGAAAAATGATATATTGCATGTTATTTATCGTACTATTTGGTAGATGGACAATTTTGTGTTAAATTGTGATTCCGTCACGTGTGATTCCGTCACGGCGTAACAGCATATTATAGTGAAATACGACATAATGGCAACGGTTTATGGAAATGAATTGAAATACTTTAGTTAGAAAATGGCTCAAATTTTATTATAAACCGTCAAGTGCGATTTGAAAACAATTTCGTTGACGAAATCCGTGACTGAATCACCAAACACGGAAATCGAAAATGAATAAATAGCGTGACTTTGTCGTGCTCTCCTGAGTTATTTTTTAAAATTATTCAAAACAACCAATATATTATTTGAGGAGAGTATGCATGCCGTGTCACGTACTACACCTCCTTATTGGTGTATCCTTTTGGTTTTTGGTTGAAATATTAGTCACCAAATATTGTACGAAACGCACTCGTTTGTTATCTCGATTGCAAAAATTCGAAAAAAATATTCACGATATTTAAAATTACATAACGAACGAAAAATTGTGTTGCATAAAAAAGTATTTGAGTCACGTTAAAATTCTAGATGTACTTGTCATTATGATTGTATTAAACTCTCATCTGTAGATGCAACAACGGAACATCTTTGTGGTTATGATGTCAGATAAAAATCGCACTGCTTATATACTGTATGTAGTCGGTATATGAAAGTGATAAATAAAGACTATGTGACGTATTTAATGGTGTATATTTAATGAAATAAATTTTCAAACTCTTCATTCAATAGAGTATGTTAGAAAAATATTGGAAGCCATAGTATTTTTGAGACGTAGCATACGGAATATAACCAGACAACAAACCAGAAGTCAAAGGTCACCTGGCACTATTTCCTGTTGTTAAATGAATGTTTAATATCACAATTTATAGAATGGGTTTATTGAATGGAATAAGGGTAGGATCATGTAATAAAAGGTGTTCTCCAATGGTTATCAGCTGCCGCACGTGTAATTAAGTATTTTGAAACGAAAATAGTACACTTTCTGTGATATTTCAGGCAACATCGAAACTTTTGGTGAACTATCCAGAGAAGCAGAGGAATCAAATACTTGACTATTTATTCAAGGTTTGTACAATTATATTATACTAGCAGGTGGACCCGACTTCGTCCGGGCTGTTTCCCCTCTGCTTTTCGGCGAATTGCACGATTTGACCTTGAATTGACCTTGAATTGGTCCGGGCTGTTTCCCCTCTGCTTTTCAGCGAATTGCGCGATTTGACCTTGAATTGTCCATTTTGAAGGTCAAGGTCAGGTCGGGGTCACAACTCGACCCGTCCAAAACACCCAGTGGACAAAAGTAACCCTACGTATCAAATTTCGTCGAAATCCCATCAAAATTCGCGATTTGACCTTGAATTGACCCGATTTCAAGGTCAAGGTCACGTCACACAGGCAAACGAATAGGCTTACGTCACTCCCCATACGAAAGTATTCCCAGACACTAATTTTCATCTAAATCCCGTGATACTCGGGCGTTCGACCTTGTAATGACCCGATTTCAAGGTCACGTCGCACGGGCAAATTAATGGGTCCATGCCACTCCCCGCCGAAAGTACCCCCATGTACCAATTTCATCGAAATCGGCTCGGCTGTTTTCGAGTCCATCGCGAACAGACAGACACACAGACAGACAGATTTCCCAAAATATATAATAGACTAGCAAGTGACCCGACTTCGTCCGGGCTTTGACCTTGAATTGACCATTTTGAAGGTCAAGGTCAGGTCGGGGTCCCGATTTGACCCATCGAAAACACTCCCCCGATAAAAGTATCCGTAGGTATCAAATTTCGTCGAAATCCGTTAATTTTTTAATTTAATTTGAGTTAATTCTGCCTTTTTAATCAAGAGACATGATGGTACCCGTCCCGTGATGGTACCCGTCCCTAAAAGAGGTACATTTGTGGGTACCCGTATCAAGGTGAAGATCACCTCGGGCGGAAAGCCCTAAGTACGTCACACAACACGCTCATGTCTGGATACAGTCTTACACGCACATGCCCAGACCCAGACGTAATAATCACATTACACACATACATGTACGCTCTTTATCAAGGGCGTAGTTGTAGGTACGGCCGGACGGTTTTGGCCGTACCAATATTTCACCAAAAAATAATACTGAATAGGCAAATATTAGCGGCCACGTTCTCCAAACACTTGGTAAATGACGCACAACGTATTACAATGTGATTCAGTCACACATTTAACCATCTATATATAGGTAACCCAGTTTTTTTTACGTCGTATTATGCCTCGAGTTCATTTGGTTTATAAGGAAACGTTGCCGTATATCGGTTACGTTGTATAGCGTATATACGTCAATCGATTACATTCCGACGTCGAACAATGCATTCACGAGATATGTACTGCGCGATCAAAGGGGCATAACCGAATGTTTTTGTCGCGCGTTATTTGGAATGGTAATTGCTGAAAGCTACGATGCCCAGGGTGGGTTCAATGTTAGTTCGGCCATAGTGTTACTATAGTCTGACTATATATCCCTGCTCCAGGCTTCATGACTTTCAGTTGTCACCATCAAATGATCAATTATGTCAAATTATTTCAAATCAAATGTTACTATTAGCACAGCTAATGAAAACACAGGACAAGATCAAGTTATGCCTGGTGTCCATTATGTCGAACATGAACAAATGCTACCCGAAACTGCCAATACTGGCGATGAAGCTGAGAGTACGGCCACAGTGAGTGAGACTCAGTCTGAATCCATTAGACCCTTGTTCAGTGAACATGAAAATTCTACTAGTAGTATAGGTCTACCGAAACCCAAAGTCGTATTTATGCGGTTGACATTGCCGAAATAGAACTTACCCTGGCAAATGGCAATAACCAGCCAAGAAATGTGAATTTTCCAAAACGAACATTTGGCAAGAAAGCTCCCGTGTTGAGATCTTTTCAGTCGGGATGGTTTGATAAAAGGCCGTGGATACACTATAATGAAACATCTGATGCTGCATATTGTGAAATTTGCATACAAGCCTACCGAGAGAAGAAACTATCGTCGCGTAAAGTTGAGCCAACATTCATAACACGAGGGTTCGTAAAGAAGCGGTTCAGCGTATTATGCCAGGAACATCTGATATCGGTGAAGAATTGTCTGTAGCCCATTATGAGGAGAAGGCCTTGAACAGAAAATGTCTAATCAAAATAATGTCCTGCATAAAGTTTCTTTGTAAGCAGGGCTTGGCGTTTCGTGGTCATGAAGATTCTAGGTCGAATTTCATGCAGCTTTGCCAACTCCGGGCAGAAGATGACCCACAATTTCTTGCATGGTTGAATAAAAAAAAAGACCGCTTTGTTTGCCCACAAATTCAGAACGAGATTATAAAAATATTCGGGAATACCATAGTCAGAGATATAGCTATTGCAATAAAAGCCACTGATATGTATGGAATTCTCGCCGACGAGACTACAGACCTCTCCAATAAAGAGCAGCTGGTGATCTGTATCCGTTGGATAGTAAAAAGTATAAAAGTAGGCCTAAGTACTCTCATCGTACACGCGAATTGTCAAAGTGAATGGATGTCGGTTAAAATCGCTCTAGGTTGCACAGAATCGCTACATTTCAATGCAAGAATAATTTTTTTTTCTCATTTTGGGAAGGGGGGATACCCCGTTCCAAACCATCCCCCCATATATAGCATCTCGCCGCTTCGCGGCTCGATGTCAGTGCGGTCAATAATTACATGGCCGTACCAATATATTTTTAACCACTACGCCTTTGCTCTTTATCGACGACACTGCAGATACGAACGCTCTTTAACTATCAACGCGATTAACCCCACCGTGCCAATGGCGGTAATTTGTGTGACTAGGAGTTCTCAGAAGCGGTGCGATGCCAATTCATCTGGGATTTTACCCTTAGATAGGAAGTTTGGGCTCAATTCTTCCGGCAGTTTTCGAGTCAATCGCGAACACACACACACACACACAGATCTTCCAAAATATATAATAGACTAGCCGATGAGCCCGACGTTGTCCGGGCTATTAAAAAACAAAATTTTTCAAGTCGATAGCTCTACCCGTTTCCGAGATCTGGTCTGCGCGAAGCTGGCGTCGCACGGGCTCGGCGACCCGATAAAATTTGTATCCGGGGCAAAATACATTCACATACCAAATTTCAAGTCGATAGCTCCACCCATTTCCGAGATCTGGTCTGCGCATGCGCGAAGCTGGCGTCGCACGGGCTCGGCGACCCGATAAAATTTGTATCCGGGGCAAGATACATTCACATAGCAAATTTCAAGTCGATAGCTCCACCCGTTTCCGAGATCTCGTCTGCGCATGCGCGAAGCGGGCGCCGCACGGGCTCGCCAATACGACGTTGACGACCGCCTGGTCAAACTACACACACGTACCAAGTTTCGCCCCGATCGGTCGAGAATCGTAGATTTGTATAAATGACATACATACATACAGACAGACAGAGGTCTTCAAAATATATAGGAGACTAGCAGGTGGACCCGACTTCGTCCGGGCTGTTTCCCCTCTGCTTTTCAGCGAATTGCGCGATTTGACCTTGAATTGTCCATTTTGAAGGTCAAGGTCAGGTGGGGTAACGATTTGACCCGTCCAAAACACTGCCCGGACAAAAGTACCCGACAAAAGTACCCGTCGAAATCCATCCGGTTTTACCCTATTTGACCTTGAATTGATCATTTTGAAGGTCAAGGTCAGGTCGTGGTCACGATTTGACCCGTCCAAAACACCCAGTGGACAAAAGTAAACCTATGTATCAAATTTCGTCGAAATCCCATAAAAATTTGCGATTTGACCTTGAATTGACCCGATGTCAAGGTCACGTCACACGGGCAAATGAATAGGCTTACGACACTCCCCATACGAAAGTATCCCTAGACACTAATTTTCATCGAAATCCCGTGATACTCTGGCATTTGACCTTGAAATGACCCGATTTAAAGGTCAAGGTCACGTCGCACGGGCAAATTAATAGGCCCATGCCACTCCCCGGCCAAAAATACCCCCACATACCAAGTTTCATCGAAATAGGTTTGGTCGTTTTCGAGTCCATCGCGAACACACAGACAGACAGACAGACAGACACACAGATTACCCAAAATATATAATAGATAGAACAGGTTAAAGTTATAACCCATAGAGAGCCCCATGTGCATAGACTGGATCAGACGACACTATATTATATAGAACAGGTTAAACCAAGTCTTAAATGAGAAGGAAAAATAGTACTAACATGAGTTAGGTATATTATATCTGTATTCTGTACTAAAGGATTTATAACATGAGTTAGGTATATTATATCTGTATTCTGTACTAAAGGATTTATAACATGAGTTAGGTATATTATATCTGTATTATGTATTCTGTACTAAAGGATTTATAACATGAGTTAGGTACATTGTATATTATATCTGTATTCTGTACTAAAGGATTTATAACATGAGTTAGGTATTTTATATTTGTATTCTGAAATGAGAGATATGAAGGAAAAATAATACTAAAGGATTTATGACATGAGTTAGGTATATTGTTTCTATATTTCATTTCAGCCAAACTTTGGAGCGTCTTTGCAAATTTTAAAAATAGAAATAGGAGGAGATTCATATAGTGGAGGTAATATAGTTTCCATGGCAACATAGATTACGTTTTGCATTATTCATTGGTGAATGGTTAGTGCCACGTAAAAAAAAAAGTAAGTGGCAGCACACAGCATTGCTGCCACGTAAAATCTATATCACAACAGTCAATCAGATTCACCCTCAGAGTGGACTGTCATTCAATCGGTAATTGAGAACTACTAGAGTTGGAATTGAGTAGTTTGGAATACTCCCTGGAATAAGTTATTCCCTTGCACCTCTTCCAGTTCTCCAATACTTCTTTCTACGTCTATGAATGAAGAAAAATCTTGCTTGAGTGTAGTCATCATAAACATCAAATTTCATTTGAATTCCCTGCATTTTTAGCTCAACTTTACTTTGTAAAGTTTGAGCTATTGCCATGGCTTGGTTTCCATCGTCCGTGTGTGTGTGTGTGATGCGTCAACAATTTCCTTTAGCACGGGCTACAGTTCGTACCTTTAGTCCGATTATTATGAAATTTGTCATGGATGTTGACATTGACATGTAGATGGGAACGAGTCATTTTGGGGTCAGTCGGAATAAAAACATGGCCGCCAGTGGCCATCTTTGATTTCAAAATTCAATCCATTAGCACGGGCTACAGGCCGTACTGTTCATCTTATTGTCATGAAATTCGTCATGGATGTTAATATTGACATGTAGATGGGAACGAGTAATTTTGGGGTCATTCGGCCGAAAAAGATGGTCGCCAGCAGCCATCTTGGATTTTACTCTTTGCATGACTAAATCCTTTGACACGGGCTACAGGTCGTACCTTTGGTCAGATCATCATAAAATGTGTCATGGATGTTAAAAATGTCATGTAGATGGGAACGAGTCATTTTTGGGTCATTCGGGCAAAAAACATGGCCGCCAGCAGCCATCTTGGATTTTACTCTTTGTATGACTAAATCCTTTAGCACGGGCTACAGGTCGTATCTTTAGTCTGATCATCATGGCTGTCGAAATTGGAATGTAGATGGGAACGAGTCATTTTGGGGTCATTTGGACAAAAAACATGGCCGCCAGTGGCCATCTTGGATTTCAAAATTTAATCCATTAGCACGGACCACAGGTCGTACTGTTCGTCTGATCATCATGAAATTTGTCATGGATGATAATATTGACATGTAGATGGGAACGAGTAATTTTGGGGTCAATCGGCCAAAAAACTTGGCCGCCAGTAGCCATCTTGGATTTTACTCTTTGTATGACTAAATCCTTTAGCAGTTAGCACGGGCTGCAGGTTGTACCTTTAGTCTGATCATCATAAAATTTGTCATGGATGTTAAGAATGCCATGTAGATGGGAACGAGTAATTTTGGGGTCATTCGGCCAAAAAACATGGTCGCCAGCAGCCATCTTGGATTTAACTTTTTGTATGACTAAATCCCTTTAGCACGGGCTACAGGTTGTACCTTTAGTCTGATCATCATAAAATTTGTCATGAATGTTAATTATGACATGTAGATGGGAACGAGTCATTTTGGGGTCATTCGTCCGAAAAACATGGCCGCCAGCAGCCATCTTGGATTTTACTCTTTGTATGACTAAATCGTTTAGCACGGGCTACAGGTCGTACCTTTAGTCTGTTCATCATAAAATTTGTCATGAATGTTAACAATGACATGTAGATGGGAACGAGTCATTTTGGGGTAATTCGGTCAAAAAACATGGCCGCCAGCAGCCATCTTGGATTTTACTCTTTGTATCACTAAATCCTTTAGCACGGGCTACAGGTCGTACCTTTAGTCTGATTATCATAAAATTTGTCATGGCTGTTGAAATTGGAATGTAAATGGGAATGAGTCATTTTGGGGTCATTCGGACAAAAAAACATGGCCGCCAACAGCCATCTTGGATTTAAAAATTTAATCCATTAGCATGGGCCACAGGTCGTACTGTTCGTCTGATCATCATGAAATTTGTCATGGATGTTAATATTGACATGTAGATGGGAACGACTAATTTTGGGGTCATTTGGCCAAAAAACATGGTCGCTAGCAGCCATCTTGGATTTTACTCTTTGTATGACTAAATTCTTTAGCATGGGCTACATGTCTTACCTTTAGTCTGATCATCATAAAATTTGTCATGAATGTTAATAATGACATGTAGATGGGAACGAGTCATTTTTGGGTCATTCGGCTAAAAAACATGGCCGCCAGCAGCCATCTTGGATTTTACTCTTTGTATGACTAAATTCTTTAGCATGGGCTACAGGGCGTACCTTTAGTCTGATCGTCATAAAATTTGTCATGGATGTTAACGATGACATGTAGATGGGAACGACTCATTTTGGGGTCATTCGGCGGAAAATATGGCCGCCAGCAGCCATCTTGGATTTTACTTTTCTCTTCATGTCTATAAACTAGTATTAGACATTCAACTTTCCACATTCCTAATCGCTCCATTGACTGTAATACATTAAATTATTCCCTTTCCAAGTTGAGCTACAGTGTCATTGACACTTTCATTTTTTACCTTGGAGCTTAATCTTTAACATCATTTCCCAATTCCCTGTTGAATCCGGGACACAATTTTACGTGGCAGTAACCACTTCGTTATTAATTTAATTTGTGTTTTGTTTCGTCTAGTATGGGAAACAACTATATTTCAATGAGCCAACAGTGAACCTATTTTATTATTTAAAAAGTACATTTATACTTGTATAATAATGTGTAAAGAGGCGATTATTTCAAGGAGAACTATTGCAAGAGTAGAATTTCAGCTTATAACAATTATATTGTTTATCATGCTTTGTTTTAACCCTTTGAGTGTCAGGTCGATTTTTGTATCAACCCATATACCCTGTGCCAATGCATTCTTCTATATATGCGAGTCGACCATAGGTCGCCTCGCATATATAAGAGAATGCATTGGCCTAACAATTTTTTTTTTTTTTTTTTTTTTTTTTTTTTTACAATGTTTTTCAATTTTAATAATTTATTCTTATATTCTTTAAACCTTTACCCAACAAAGCGGCCAAAACCGGCCAAATAAAGCTTCAACAGCCTAAAATATCTTCGGTCTGTCTCAATAACACCATACAAATATGGATATCATTGGAACCGGCTCATTGACCACATTGTGATGGTTACAGTTATGCCCTGTGCCAATGCATTCTCTTATATATGCGAGTCGACCATAGGTCGCCTCGCATATATAAGAGAATGCATTGGCCTAAAAAAAATCTGTTTTTAACACTTTTTATCATTTTTTCTTACATTCTTTAACAATTTTATAATTTTTAATGTGTTAAGCCAATGCATTCTCTTATATATGCGAGGCGACCTATGGTCGACTCGAATATATAAGAGAATGCATTGGCACAGGGCCCTTCTGTTGGGTAAAGGGTTAACAGACATATTTTGTAGGTTTAGGGCCGATGATCGGCCCCTGGCACTCAAAGGGTTAACCCTTCCATATATGGAGCTGTGCTGGTGCAGCATTAAAGATCCTGTGCTAGTGCATTATCTTATATATGCGAGTCTCCCATAGGGAGCCTCGCATATATAAGAGAATACACTAGCTTACAAGATGAAGGTAAATATTGTTAGGACAATGCATTCTCTTATATATGTGGTGGGCGACCCGCATATATAAGAAAATGCATTGGCACAGGGTTTTCACAAAATTTCAGGAAGCTCCGGTCATGAAAGGGTTAATGCTAAAAATTCAGTCATTGGATTTCAATAATTGCTGCTTTCAACTGATGTTATTTATTACTATCTAAACTGGACCAAGTCTCCCCGAGAGATTTCCGATGAATGGCAACAAGCCATATTTCCGACTAAATCCTGAAAAGTTACCCATAATTCTGCTGTGGTTATGGAGTTGATTACTTAGGGCATTACTGTAATTGTGTGTTACTTTAACATAATGTAATTGTGTTCCTTTAGCTTATCAAGTCAAACAGTGTAATTGCAGATGAGGGAAATTTGAAACAGCCTATAATCTCGGACCGATTAAGGGAGATAATCACACAACCTCGACCTTTCTCGAACATTCCTTAGCGGAATAAACAAACGAAAATTCCCACCCGCCACTCCCATTTAGTTTCAAATTTCATATACACTGTTTGTGGGAAATTTAAATATTGAATTTTATTTATTTCATTCAGATCCGGACAGCTATATACATGTACCATCCTTCACAGATTAATAATATATGAATGTAATCAAATAGCTACTGTGTGATACACATAGCCTAAATATTTCCCACCTGTATGTTATGACCGTTGACAATATACAGTTGATATGACTGTACATGTATATATTATGTATGTTGAATTGAACTAATTTCATTCATTTGCACCTGCAGGTTTCCCCATAAGTTATGGCATTTAATTGGCTCATGACTGCATGTTGGACTATTGATCAATTATCGTTCCGCATGGGTAGTTTGAGAATAGATTATCAACATAATTCAATCTTGTTCATCTCTCACCTGCAATTATTCCCTTTTTACTTGGTGTAATTTTGAGGAAAATGATCCTAAACGTTACAAACAAACTTTGAAAAGGAATTTATAATGTACATCTTTTGTAGATGGTTCAGAGGCGTCCCATATGCACGATCCATGGGATGAGAATTATCAACGAGGATACGAGTGGTGGCTGATGGTCGAAGCTAAAAAGGTTTCTATGATCCATGGGGGAGGGGGTGTTGACCGTGGGGGGGGGGGGGGGGGGGGGGGGGGGGGAGGGGGTGGGGGGTTGTGATCTGTAGGGGGGAGAACTATCAACAAGAATACGAGAGTGGTGGCTGATGGTCGAAGTTAAAAAGGTTTGTATGATCCATGGGGGAGGGGGTGGGGGGGAGGGTGGTGACCATGACGGGAGGTGTTGGTCTGTATAGGTGGTGATCCATGGGGAGGGGTGGTGAGGGGGAGGGGATGGTGATCAGTAAGGGGGAGAACTATCAACAAGAATACGAGTGGTGGCTGTTGGTCGAAGCTAAAAAGGTTTGTATGATCCATGGCGGAGGGGGTGTTGACCGTGGGGGGGGGGGGGGGGGGGGGGGGTGTGAGGGGGGGGTGACCCTGAGGGGGAGGGGGTTGGTGATCTGTGG
>CP136062.1:189009554-189062161 GCA_032622095.1 Siphonodentalium dalli | reverse complement strand
TAATCATGTTAATTTTCCCATGATTATTTATCAATTATTGTCCAGTTTGGTTTGACAATTTTATACTAGCTATGTAATTTTTTTGTTTTTACTGGAGGATTGGAACCCTAAACACATTGTTAGCGCTTTTATTTACTGCATCTAATTTTGCATAGAAAGGTAGATAAATTCCAAAATGATAAACACTTTTATCTAATGAAAATTATTGAGGAAATTTGAAAATAGAATATTTTAGTTTTATTGAGATATAACCAAACAAGTGAAATCTAAATATTTTTTATATTTATGGATATGAAAATTATTGTGTGGTCATAAAAATTTGAGGAACATGAGGAATTGGAATGTTTAGAACCCCAGATGTTAATAGTTAACCCTAATTTATCTACCAATGTCATAAATCTTATCATCAAAACAAGTTTCATACTTGGAATTATCTAATTTCAATTAAGAAAGAAATTTAAATAACATTGGAGAACAAAATATGCAGATTAGAATAATTAACCAATAAAACTTACCTGATTTTCTTGTTGATGCATGATGGCAGTTAAACGTTGGTGTTAGAAAGACTATGAATTTTTATTATTTTTTTGTCATTTAAATACCCAAAGCCCTCCCAGGACCTGCACCAATAGAGGTTGAACCAATCAGTGGTGAGTAATGCCAGCCCCCTAATCCCTTAATCATGGAAACCTTGTTAATACCACTCTTAATTTTATCTCCCTCCGGATTAAGACTGTCATCTCGAGACTAATTGTTATGAAAACAACCACAGATTTAGGGAATCTACAGTGTTTTTATTACCATTTGATTCGATGAGGATATTGTTGTCTGATATTTTTATAGCTTTGCCAGCTTATGCAATTTGAATAGTATTTTCATCACATGAATAACACAATTAGAACATATCTATATCTGAGATATTAATCAGAAGTTGTGAGGTGAAATGGAGAAAAATCATATTTATAATTTACAAATAGGTATACTAAATTTGAAGACATAAAATCCAATTTCTTGAAGCCAATTTTGACAAAATAATGCTAAATTAAGCAAGGAAATTAAATAAACACATTTCAAATATTCTAATTTAAAAAAATTAGGAATTTAATTGAATTTATTAAGTTTTTCTGATGTTTTCTCATCAAGTATGATGGAAAAATTAAAAACTCCATTCACTTTGAATTATATATTTTAAAGATCATAAATTAAGTGTCACAAATTAGGGGAAAAACATATGTGATGTGAGAATAAGAATAAGAATAGATATTTTATTACTGAATACTACCAGGTTTTCAGTGCACGGTAAACAATTACAAATAGTAACAACTCACATAATTACATTCCTGTTTTTTAAATTTCGACCAAGACTGGGGCACATAAGATAATCCTTGCCATTAGAAAGAAGGATGTGGAAACAGGTAATTACATTGTAAAGTTATATCAAGCAGATATCTTACAACATACCTGTTTTTAAATTATGTTTAATTGCACAGAATTTCTCAAAGTCAAAATTGGCATTTGCATGCAGCGCTGTCAGTATTTTTTAAAAACTGAATGGTAGGACTGACCTTTGTGAAAATATATTTTTTGCAAGACATTTTCGAAACGACATTGCTACTTCCAATGAAGTTTGTTTAACGGCAATGCATTGCCTACTGCTTAGTTAGTGTACCAGGGGGTCATTGAATAAATATGTGCATTTAAAAATTTTGGCAAACTTGATATGGCAAGTTCAAGAAAGCAGAATTATTTTATGCAATAATTCAAAAGTTAATAGCACTATGTTTTATCATCACTACACAAGCCTTAAAATGAAAGTGTCAATGACACTGTAGCTCAACTTGGAAAGGGAATAATTTAATGTATTACAGTCAATGGAGCGATTAGGAATGTGGAAAGTTGAATGTCTATTACTAGTTTATAGACATGAAGAGAAAAGTAAAATCCAAGATGGCTGCTGGCGGCCATGTTTTCGGCCTAATGACCCCAAAATGAATCGTTCCCATCTACATGTCATCGTTAACATCCATGACAAATTTTATGACGATCAGACTAAAGGTACGAACTGTAGCCCGTGCTAAAGAATTTAATCATACAAAGAGTAAAATCCAAAAAAAAGTAAAGTTGAGCTACCTAAGAGGTTGGACATGGACAAATGTCAGAAGCCGGATTCGTATTTTTACGGGTTGTCCGACTCGGCTTTGAAACTGTCGGACATAATGTCCGATTGAAATATTGACTTATTTTAAAGGAAAATGTCACTGATAATGTGATATATTCCAAGATAAATGGGAATAGTGTGCTATGAAATAAAATTTATTCTATTGTCGAGTAGTTTTTATACGCCCTTTTGAAAAAAAGGCCGTATTATAGTATTGGTCTGTCCGTCCGGCGCGTCCGGGGCGTCCGGGCGTCCGGGCGGGCGGGGCGTCCGTCCGTTAACCTGTTGTCCGGATGATAACTTTAGTTAGAGTAAACCAAAAATTAATAAAATTTGGTATGTGGGTTTATTAGCCGAAAAGTAAGTTCAAGTTCGAATTTGGGTTCCGCCCGCCAATTTTCACCGGAGTTATGCCCCTTATTTAACGTTTTTTGACTTAGAAAATCCTTGAAATTTGTTGTCCGGATGATAACTTTAGTATAGTTTATCGGAATGAATCCAAATTTGGTATATTACTTTCTCCCACCAAAACACAGGTCAAGTTCGAACTTGGGTTCTGTCCGACCATTTTTGGCAGAGTTATGCCCCTTTTTCGACTCAGAAAATTCAGTTTTTCTTATGTTTTTTGGTTTCCGGATGATAACTCGATTTTGGAATGTTTATACGCAAAACCCGTATTTTTTGTGGATTACATATATCGAAATACAGCTCAAGTCCGAATTTCGTTTTAATCCGATAATTTTTGCGAGAGTTATGGCCCCCTTTTTTGACGTTATTTGACTTAGAAAAATCCATGAAATTTGTTGTCCGGATGATAACTTTAGTTAGAGTGAACCGATTTCAATCAAATTTGGTATGTGGGTTTATTAGGAGAAAAGACAGCTCAAGTTCGAATTTGGGTTCCGTCCGCCAATTTTCACCGGAGTTATGCCCCTTATTTGATGTAATTTGATTTGGAAAATCCCTGAAATTTGTTGTCCGCATGATAACTTTACTAGAGCTTATCGGATTCAATGATAATTTGGTATATTACTTTCTCCCACCAAAACACAGGTCAAGTTCAAATTTGAGTTCCGGTCCGCCAATTTTTACCAGAGTTATGTCCCTTTTTTACCAGTTTCCGCCGACCCAAGAGGAGGGCGTATATTGCACGCCCAGCGTAGCTCTTGTTAATTATTTGTTTTGCCGAAATGTGAGTTTCTACAAAATAACGGAATAAAAAATATACGGAACTCCGGCTCGAGTTATAGCGGCATGGTACCCAGGTCGGTAGTACGTTTATATGAGGGTATCACCCCCCCCCCCCCCCTTTTCGGTACGCGGGATTCAGGGTGTTTTGAAGCCGTACGCGGGATTCATACCCCCGAATTAACTGGTATTCGGGTTCAAGCAAAAACATCTTGGACGCAGGTTTTGATGGCGCAAAATAATATTTTGTGCTAGTTATATGTATGAATGAGTGGGTAGAATAGCTTCTTGGGCATATTCGACCACCATGCCATCATAAACAGAGACTTGGCGACAGGGGGGGGGGGGGGGGGGTCTCACCCCCCAACTTTGGTCAAAATTTTCAACAGTTGGAAATTTCATACCTGCCAAAACATTAGTTGGAAATTTCACACCTATAATAGGTTGAAATGTTCTTGTAGTTTGATTTTCAAACAATTTATTGGGGGGGGGGGGGGGGGGATTAATTGTTTTTGGACCAATATTTGCATATTTTCCTATTTTTTGTCAAAATTTTGGACTGAAATGGTCATCAGTTGGAAATTTCCAACCTCAGGAGGGTGACAGGTTGGAAATTTATCCAACACTTGGTAATCTTGTGTCCTGATCCCTCCCCCGTGGCCAGTCAAAAAATGCTAGTTAATTTAAGAAAACAATATTCTCATACATTTGGTCAACATTGGCATTGGAATTGTCATCAGTTGTAAATTTTCCAACCTAAGTGGCTGTGTCAGGTTTGAAATTTCCAACTCTAAGAATGCTTGACGCTAGTCTTGATGCTAGGATTTTGCGATTTTCTTGTTCAGATTAAAAAAAATTCCCACACCGGGGCCGAACCGGTGTGTCATTGTCTCTCCCCCTGTGGCCAATACAAAAATGCTAATAATTTTAACAATATTTTACTACATTTGATCAAACTTGTGGTCATCAGTTGGAGAATTTTCCAACCTGAGGCGGAGTATGAGGTTTGAAATTTCCAACACTATAGGAAAGCTTTAGTTGAGGCCAGTCTGGATGCTAGGATTTGTGATTTTCTTGTTCAAATTTCAAAATTTTCTCACACCGACCGAACAACGATGGTCAGCTCGGTGTGTCGTGGTCTCTTGCCCGTAGCCGTGTGCATTTTTTGTATGGAGTTAGACCACTAGATGTTGGGATTTATGCAATGTTTCAGGTTAAAATATCTGAATGTTCTCATAACGGGAATATAGAACCATGGTTTATGAAGATATAGGATATTAGGCCTAAACACTGAGGTGGAAGGGGGGGTGTGCAAATGGAATTATGCAAAACTTGTGTTCGGTCTTATTCTGACTCAAGAGGGGGGGGGGGGTGCAGTTGGAAATTCCAAAGGTGGACACCCCCCAACGGAAACCCTCTAGCCACATCCCTGATCATAAAGTATCATTAATGGTATCATAACCGCCTCATAACGCGACCGGCATCATAATGTGTCTATGTAACTTCTGCTTGTATCTGTCTGATATTAAAACAGTCAATTTGGTTGTCATTTATCGAATATTATTTCTTAACATGTATTCGGGATTCACCCCCCAAAATTAACTCGTATTCAGGATTCACCCCCCCAAAATTAACTCGTATTCGGGATTCAGGGGGGAGGGGGGGGTGATACCCTCTTATATGTTTATTACGGACATGGTTCATCAGTATATTAATTATGTTTCAAAAAAACTTCCGTTGTACATGCGAGTGAGAGTGACGCGATATATAAATGTGTATAGCCCATACTCGGCTGCCGATTTAGGTATTCCTAATTTTTTTATCAATCGTCATTATTCCCACTTCTGGCCGCGAGGTTCAAACATGAATAAAAAAAATGAATAAAAGCGAACAATAGACACTAATCAAACTAAAACCACCCGTAACAAATAGAACATTACGTTGCAACGACTATGTTGTTGGATCAGAAATGACCTTACCGTCTATGATGCTTCAGAATGGCTTAAATGTGAGGTAGACGGAAAACGGATTTGTCACTTTGCTGACCTGTTCCTACTGTATTTCACAGAAACTTAGACCAATTGAAACTTCGTCGAGAATATTCAGGAGCCTGGAGCATGGATTTTATTTACTTTCATCACTTCTTCCACTTGAAAAATTAAAGTTTCATATCTAATATATATCGTTGTCATTTAATACAATTCAGTAGTCTACCAGTGGTACCAAAAAGAACATTAATGGATTCAATCTAAAATAAGCCTTTGCTGCAATCTCCAAATCCACCATTTTGGGTTGGAAAAACTTGGACAATGAGATGTGAAAAGATGTCAAAAGCAAATACATGTACATGTAGACGTAGTTGCATTTTCTGACCCCCAATTTGTGGATATTGTGGTAGTATAAATGCTTCTATTAGTTATATTATATAACTTATATACAAGACAAGTATGTAGATGTTACTGTGACATAGTGACAAACTGTTACGTGACTATCATGTGGATAGTCATACCCCCACATGGTGCTAGTAACAGCACAGGGATCAGAGCAAATGAGGATTTATATAACTTAGAATTGAGCGTGCAATTGGCAAGCATTACTAGCATGTTGTGGTCAGGTTGGGCAAATTTGCATTATTTATTGTAAAAAAAAATTCAAATTGAGGAGAGGAACATAAATGGGGCCATTGTGGGGGGGGGGGGGGGGAGGGGGGGGGGGGGGGGCTTGGTAACACTTGGCATTATTTTGGGTGATAAAAAAGACATGTCAGGCATACTTTTGAAATGTCAGACCATGTCCATTTGGTGCCTGACAAAATGTCAGACACTCGAATAAAAATTATTTTAAGGCTTGACCTAAATAAATTTTTTCTCTAAAAAAATATTGGTTCCATTGCTATGAATTTTGGAACAAGTATTCTCTAACAGTTAAGAGTCTAACTGAAAACTAATCCACCCTGTGAATGATGACCATGTGGCTACTGTTGCGCTTGAATAAGTGCCCAGGAACAAATATCAGTTTTAAAACAAAACAATGTGGCCAAAAACAAAAAATATTTGAGTCTAAGACAATTTGTTCTGAATCAATGAGGAAGAGAGGACTTTATTTAAAAAAAAAAAAAAAAAATGTGAGCATCGTAACACGGTTCATGATAGCCTCCCTTGTCTAATAATAGTAATAAAATTTAGAGGGAACTTATTTAATCCAATATAAAAATAAAAATTACATTGTGCTACTTTTATACATGTTTGACATAGGGATTACCAATAATGTGCTAATGCCCCCGACTATTCACAATTGTTATTGTCTGTAAATTGACATCTCTCCATTGTGACCCCAAATTTCCTCCAGTGCCTTTCACTTATTCTGGATTTACAATAAGTAATTAGTGCACCAGATTATGATGATCAGCTAATAATTATCTTCAATGTAGTCATCTACTTAATGTTCTATGTCACTATGTGTATACAAGATAGTCAATCTATCAATCGCAGAGATATGTTAAGAGTTAATGTATGCTGCAATTGCTCAATATGTATGGACATGTTCATAAAAACATACAAAATAATTTTGAAAAAAAATTTGGGGGGGGGGGGGATTTAATTTGATTTTTTTGGTCATAAGATAACAAATTTAAATAAAACATCAATGCAGGCCGTTTATTTCAATGTGGCAATGTCTGAGACTTGAATATTATTTTGTATTTGCCCTAAGGAAGTTAGAGAACAATGGCAGAGAATGTATGTGGGTTAACCACATGCCAATCATAATGTTAAGTGCATGGGAGCCTTACCAAATAGGCCACAAATGCAACTTCTGGGGAGTGCCTTCTTACTACCCATGTGTTCAAACATAAATTTGCACAATAATTGGGAATACCATACCACTGTATGGGAGGCCAAATTCACATTTAATAATGAATTGCGCTTAAGCGCAATTGATTGCGCAAATAATTGCGCTTAAGTGCAATCAATTGCGCTTAAGCGCAAATACCACATATTGTGCTTAAGCGCAAATAGGGCATTTACGCTTAAGCGCAATCAATTGCGCTTAAGCATAATTGTGACTACTATCTAACCTACCCATAAACTATTAGCATGACCTGGTGTATCACCTAGCAACACAAGATGAGCATTGGGCTAATTTTGACCTGTACTCAACAGTCAACTGTGAGTATGTGTTCAACAAGGAGAATCCCTAATTACATATTATCAGCATCCCTCTATCCAAAGAATTGATGTCGCCTTCCCGGAACTCTTAGTAATTTTTTGTATGATGTTTTTAATGTATTTTTGCACAGATTTTAGCCTATACATGCATGCGTTGTCACTGCATGAGCGCTTTCTTACCTCATACAGTAATGCTCTAATTAATCGACTTCTTAACCACAGCAGAATTATGGGTAACGTTTCAGGATTTAGTCGGAAATATGGCTTGTATATAGAGCTTTCCAATGAATGGCAACAAGCCATAATTCCGACTAAATCCTGAAAAGTTATCCATAATTCTGCTGTGGTTAAGGAGTCGATTAATTAGAGCATTACTGTATGTTTACTTATTGACTTAAATCAG
This sequence comes from Siphonodentalium dalli, assembly GCA_032622095.1. Classification (NCBI taxonomy): domain Eukaryota; kingdom Metazoa; phylum Mollusca; class Scaphopoda; order Gadilida; family Siphonodentaliidae; genus Siphonodentalium; species Siphonodentalium dalli. Next base: position 189,054,246 of record CP136062.1, on the reverse strand, counting down.
GGGGAAAAAACCCTATTTTTATATTATCAGCATCCCTGTCCAAAAAATGGTGTGTAATCACTGGAGCTTTGGTGTCTCAGTCCTGGAGCTCTAGTTTTTCTTATTAAATCAGCATCTCTTGCACAAATCTATAGTATTTCCATGATCATATAGTGTGAATGTGGTGTCACCGAGGGCTTGCTTCCCTCATATGGTGTGCCTGTATACTCGAAAATTTAAGAAAATCAATGTCGCCCCGACTATTACAGAAAGTAATACTATTGCAAGTAGCCCCAACTAATATATACCGAAGATAATATAATGCTATCACGAGTCGCTCCAACTAAAACAGAAGATGATACTATTGCGAGTCAGCCATTTTGATAAAGAAGTTGGGCTAGCTCCCTACCCAATCAAACCAATGAAACCAAGAGGTGACATGTCAATAGGAGTTAATGCTAAGTTATGGAGACACCTATTTATTCACCAGGGGTGTTTTGTTACATATAACCATGAATTGCGCTTAAGCGCAATTAATTGCGCTTAAGTGCAATTGATTGCGCTTAAGCACAATTGATTGCGCTTAAGCGTAATTATTTGCGCTTAAGCGCAATTGATTGCGCTTAAGCACAATTAATTATTAAATGTGAATTTGGCCTCCCATACCACTGTGCCAAATAACTCCTCTCATCAGACTCCTGCAAATGTGGGCATGCTGGAACATTGGTAATTGCGACAACAGGGTTGATATCCCAATTTTGCAATTTGAAGTCTGAAATTTGAATATGATGTTTCCCCCCTAATTTGGTGCTCATTCAAGCATACGGCCAATATAAAAATATTGCTAAATTCTCATCCCCTCAGATACTATTTTATTGGGATAATTTTGATGTAAACTTTTTTATCATGATTTAAATGCACCGATGGCCTTTGTTTAGGTTATAATTTGGAAATTAGTTTCCAAATGCTGAAAATTTCCTCACGAATATACTAATAGTATGTATAGTATAACGATAGTATGAATGCGATATTATCCACAAAACACACTTTGTGTGAGCCAAGCTTACGTTTATATACAGCATGTAATAAGCAAAATGCTCAACACCGTTGCAATTATTTTTGGGAGAGTTATTCAGTGACCCATTCAACACCAAAATCTTGAGTGGCGAGAATTAGCTAGCGGATTGTTGTATATAATATTGTGGCAGTTTTAACCAATGTTCACATAGTGAGGTCTCCCCGGTGTTGAGTGTTTTGCTTATCGCACACTCTTTGCGTACACTATTGTAACATAATATGACTTTTGTGATCAAGAACAAAATCTGTCTGTATTTTAATATTCTGTCTGTTTATGGTGGTTTTAACGGATGTGACTATTTTAACAACAATACAATTCGTGAAGGCCATCTGTATCTTTAACCTTCAAAGTACATTGCAAGGACCCATTAATCAAGGACCCATTAATCAGTCCACAACTTGTATTGTATAAGGCAGGGTGGGGGGGGGGGGGAGTCTGGAAAAAAATTGCACATATAGGGCCCAAAAAGTTTTTTTCCGACCCCGAGGGACCCACCACCCCATTTGTGCAAAAAAAATATTCTTTTCCTCCAAAATTTTGGGGACCCACCCCCCTTTCTCATGTTTTTATAAAAATTTCAGAGTTTTTTTGTAGCCGTTCTTCAATAACTTCAATCCCATTCCACTATCATTTTTTTGGTGCAAACTCTTGCTGTGTACCATTAAGACTCAAGCAATAACATGCTTAAAGCAATAACATGCTTAATTGGTAAACACAGATCAGAAAAAACGAAAAATAAACTATTTCCAGGTGTTTTCAGTATCTAAAGCATTGTGTAGGTACACTATATGTCACAAATCGCCCTAGACCCCATTATAGCCTTAATATATCGAGTGGGTTGTGTCTGACAGAGAACACTGGCCAGTGTAAATAGTGGTAAACAGGTCAGGGGTTCCACAATTATTTGTGCATGACCAAAGAACTCTTTAGTCTTATCCACCGGGGTGGGGAGGGGAATTGTTTTTGGTTAGGTATACACCTAGATATATGGTTATTATACCCCCCGATATTAGTCGGCGGGTATATAGTCGACGTCTCGAGCCGTCCGTGCGTCAGTCCGTACAAACATTTTGCATTATAACTCAAGAGTCGGTTGTCATATTTCGATGCCCTAGGCATGGTGACAGACCAGAAATGGGCAACGAATATGCATAATATCACGGGTTGTGACCATCAATGCCTACCAGATTTATGGGCCCTGTTCGACTTTATGAAATTCAGTCCGTACAAAGTTTTTGCAATATAAGTTAAGTGTCAGTTGTTGAATTTTGATGTGGTTTGGTATGGTGATAGACCAGAATGATAGGGGAAGGATGTATGCACATATTACTGCATATCACAGGTTTCGCCTATCAATGCATATCAGAGTTACCGGCCTTGTTCCATCCGTAAACACGTTTTGCATTATTATAACTCAACCATGGGTTAAGTTTCCTGAACGCTATTACGGTGGTCCACTATGAAGTGGGCCGGGATCCTGTGAAATCCAGAATGTTGCTAAATCTGAGGCTAAAGAGTCACTATAGCTGCATATATAGCCCTATGCCAACAATCATGGTACTAACATGCTTACAAACAACATTACATGGTCAGTACTTGTAAATTGTTTGAAATAAAACCATTTTGGAAAAAATTTACAAACACGATTTTTTCGGCCTCTGGATCACCCACCCACCCCGACCCTATATACGGAATTTTTTTGCAGACCCCCCCCCCCCCCTGTATAAGGTAGGATATTGCTTCAATTTCTAGAACTGACTGACCATTTATGTTAGCAAGAATAAAATTTGCCCGCCCACTTTTTCAAAAAAAGTTGGGACGAGAATCGAGTAATTTATTTTATATTTGCCTACTCCAATACAGATAATCAAACTGATCAATAAGGTCATGTATCCGAAATTTCATTGCAGTCTGACCTATTTCTTAGAAGATATGGACCAATTTTTATCAGGTGGGAACTTTGAGGTGCTTATCATACAGAATTTTGGATGGTCAATTGACTTTGTATAGAGGCTATGCACATTTGGTTGAGTTATTGGTGTTTTGCTTTCAGTAACTGTGGCCATCTCACTCAACTCTCCCCGACAACTAGTTACCTCAATGATGATCATCACCCGTTATTTAAGAAATGAATGTAGTTTGGGCATGTCTTATTGAGGGCTGTGGCCATGTGGTCATAGTGCGAATGGCAGAGCAATCCACACTATGAAAGGACCAATGCACCGTATCACAAACTACTACATTAAAGTGATGTGAAACACTCCAGTAGGGTGATACAGTAGAAATGATGAATAATCTAGCTCAAAGTAGTAATTTTTTAAATATATCCAAATTGACAACAAACACCATCATTTTTATATATTAATTAAATACAGCAACTCTCGGTGGCGAAATCTTTTCGTTAAGCTTATCGCAGATAGTTGCGTCCCGAATCGAGAAGTAAATATTTACAATTGCGCGTAGTTCATACGATGTTTTCTATGGAGTGGTAAGGTCGATTTGTTTGAAATTTTCGGCGATGTTACTATAATGTTATATTCATTCAGTTGGCATAGTGCCTAAATACTAACTTCTTAGTTTCACGCACCCGAATAAGTACATAATATGTCTTTAATTTCTTATATTTATATAGCTTTTCTCTTTCTTTCTAAAATATGTCTGCAGTATCAAGATTACACCATGCAGACTGTAAATTAGCTAACCAGAAATCTAACTGCTAATTATCGATCAATTGGGCTATGCGCATGCGCTCAACAAACATGACCAGCTCTTCTGCCAACCCTGTTCAGATCTGGATTGGTGTACATTTATAAGCATGAGAGGTTGGGGTGGGTAAAGTACTGATTACTTAATTGAGGTATGAGCGTTTTGAAAATCTAAGGTCTCAGTTAGATGTATTCATAGTTCCAGATGTCAAGTTATAACTACAACATACATTAATGCCCTAAATAATCGACTCCTTAACCACAGCAGAATTATGGGTAATAATTGTTCAGGATTTAGTCGGAAATATGGCTTGTTGCCATTCATCGGAAAGCTCTGAGTAAACTGAACATGCTGTTTTTGTCAAGGTACCGACATGTGTTCTGTGCTTATTTTCGACCTGGTCTGTATTGTCAGTTTATTCTCAATGGAAGGGAAAAAACTTTATCTCTTAGTTGTGAATTTTGCTGCATTCTGGGGTAAATAACGGATGAAGTCTTGGGGTGACTGAGAATCTATCACTTGGTGGACACTTCTAGGCCACAGCTGTTCCGTATTCTGGTGGAATATATATATTTTTGGTTCCTCTTCCAAATGGTATATATGATGGAATATGTTGTGTATAATGTGATATGGGCATTTTAAAATTAAGTGGGCCTTCATAGCTGTGAAGTCTGGAATCCTAATATTCCCTAGCTACAGTAATGCCCTAAATAATCGACTCCTTAACCACAGCAGAATTATGGGTAATTTTTCAGGATTTAGTTGGAAATATGGCTTGTTGCCATTCATCGGAAAGCTCTCACTGAGAGCCTTCCAATGAATGGGCAATACGCTCAGTGAGAGCTTTCCGATGAATGGCAACAAGCCATATTTCCGACTAAATCCTGAACAATTACCCATAATTCCGCTGTGGTTAAGGAGTCGCTTATTTAGAGCATTACTGTACATGCACAACACTAAGTCTCCACAAGATTATCCTGGTTCAGATATGAACAAGGCAAGCCAAGACGAGAAATGAGATATCATGAAGCTTTTCCAGCAATAGCCATATAATTTATTCCCGTAACTAACACATTAATTAATGCTCTAAGAAATCGACTTCTTAACCACAGCAGAATTATGGGTAACTTTTCAGGATTTAGTCGGAAATATGGCTTGTTGCCATTCATCGGAAAGCTCTCAATGGCAACAAGCCATATTTCCGACTAAATCCTGAAAAGTTACCCATAATTCTGCTGTGGTTAAGAAGTCGATTACTTAGAGCATTACTGTAAATTAAATTAATAATAACACTATTTTGAGATCAAGTTGTGATTGTTTGTTCATCATCAGCCTCCTTGTTCTTAACACTAATATACTGTTCATCATCAGCCTCCTTGTTCTTAACACTAATATATTGGTTATCAATGATATAGAATCTCAATTTCTTGGAAGCCCAGTCACCAGCATAATCGATGCCGATTCGCTTGCAAGCCACTATCTGCTCATTGGGAATTGTTTCACCTTTCTCAATCCATACTTTATCAAAGTTCACGAGATCCATTCGATTTAGAAATTCCTTGCTAATGTTGAATGCCTGTGCAATCTTAGATGGACCATTAGCGATGTCTTTGTCCTTGAGTGGTTTTGTGCTTTTCACTGAACGGAACTCTCGCATCTTGATTAACCCTTCCATAGGTTCTATTCCACGGATTAGAACAGCGGCACCTGGACCTGTAGCGAAGATTTTATAATTGTTACAAATAGTCGGGTGAAAATCAACAGAAAATTTAACATATTCATTGATTGAAATAGCATTGCCAATACAAACAAGAGCTACGCTGGGCGTGCAATATACGCCCTCTCTTGGGTCGGCGGAAACTGGTAAAAAAGGGACATAACTCTGGTAAAAATTGGCGGACGGAACTCAAATTTGAACTTGACCTGTGTTTTGGTGGGAGAAAGTAATATACCAAATTATCATTGAATCCGATAAGCTCTAGTAAAGTTATCATGCGGACAACAAATTTCAGGGATTTTCTAAGTCAAATTACGTCAAATAAGGGGCATAACTCCGGTGAAAATTGGCGGACGGAACCCAAATTCGAACTTGAGCTGTCTTTTCTCCTAATAATCGGTTCACTCTAACTAAAGTTATCATCCGGACAACAAATTTCATGGATTTTCTAAGTCAAATTACGTCAAACAAGAGCTACGCTGGGCGTGCAATATACGCCCTCTCTTGGGTCGGCGGAAACTGGTAAAAAAGGGACATAACTCTGGTAAAAATTGGCGGACGGAACTCAAATTTGAACTTGACCTGTGTTTTGGTGGGAGAAAGTAATATACCAAATTATCATTGAATCCGATAAGCTCTAGTAAAGTTATCATGCGGACAACAAATTTCAGGGATTTTCTAAGTCAAATTACGTCAAATAAGGGGCATAACTCCGGTGAAAATTGGCGGACGGAACCCAAATTCGAACTTGAGCTGTCTTTTCTCCTAATAAACCCACATACCAAATTTGATTGAAATCGGTTCACTCTAACTAAAGTTATCATCCGGACAACAAATTTCATGGATTTTCTAAGTCAAATTACGTCAAAAAAGGGGCCATAACTCTCGCAAAAATTATCGGATTAAAACGAAATTCGGACTTGAGCTTTATTTCGATATATGTAATCCACAAAAATACGGGTTTTGCGTATAAACATTCCAAAATCGAGTTATCATCCGGAAACCAAAAAACATAAGAAAAACTGAGTCGAAAAAGGGGCATAACTCTGCCAAAAATGGTCGGACAGAACCCAAGTTCGAACTTGACCTGTGTTTTGGTGGGAGAAAGTAATATACCAAATTTGGATTCATTCCGATAAACTATACTAAAGTTATCATCCGGACAAAAAATTTCAAGGATTTTCTAAGTAAAAAAACGTTAAATAAGGGGCATAACTCCGGTGAAAATTGGCGGGCGGAACCCAAATTCGAACTTGAACTTACTTTTCGGCTAATAAACCCACATACCAAATTTTATTAATTTTGGTTCCCTCTAACTAAAGTTATCATCCGGACAACAGGTTAACGGACGGACGCCCGGACGGACAGACCAATACTATAATACGGCCTTTTTTTCAAAAGGGCGTATAACAAGTGCTCCTCCCAGAGTATCCCCCCCCCCCCCGCCAAGGTGGCATTCTGCTGAGGTTAATTATCTTTCTGATGGGGCTTAATTTTAAAGAGGTCAACGTAAAGAAAAACAATGTTATTCAATAGCTCCCATCTCGAGGTGATCCTAAACATGTCTGTAAATTTTCAAAATATTCCTCCAACAAATGTCTGCTGCAGGATGTGCCGATGGATTTAAATGTAAAATTCAATATGGCTGCTGGCGGCCATGTTTTTTTAATTATAAATTTTGGGGGAACAATAACTTCTCCCATCTAGAGGCCATCCCAAAGATCCATATGAAGTTTGGTGACGATCGGATAAGGAATGTGGCCTGTTGTGTGTGTCGAAGGATTTAGTCATGCAAAGAGTAATATCCATTTTCACAAGTCCCATTGCACGTTAAAGGCCTAACTCTGGAAAAAATCAATGGATGAGACCCGTTGTTTTGTAAATACTCTTTCCCCTATGTTGCTACATCATCAACGAAGATCATTAAAATCCGACTGACGATGACCAAGATTTTGAGCTTCAACATTGTTATGTATGGACGGACGGACTGATGGATGGATGGACGGTGCCCATTTCTATATTCCCCACCAAACTTTGTTTACGGGCGATATTTACCAATATGGATACTAGTAGCTGTGTCATTTGTTGCTGGATTGCACAAGAGACTACAATTCCACCTAAGTTCTGGTACCTCATTGACACCACTATTTCAAGGAAATTTCTATGCAAAGATTCATCTAACAAAATATCAGTTGACAATGACAACTTGGAACATATACATGTATGCCCCCCAATGTGGATGTTGGAATTATTAGCCAGGTTCAGTTTAACCCTTTCATGATGGGAGCATTAAAGATCCTGTGCCAGTGCATTCTCTTATATATGTGAGTCTCACATATATAAGAGAATGGACTGGCTTACAAGGTCAAGATAAATATTGTTAGGCCAATCCATTCTCTAATATATGTGAGGCTCCCTATAGGATACTCGCATATGTAAGAGAATGCATTGGCACAAGGTTTTCACAAAATCCAGTCATGGAAGGTTATTACAGGTACATCTCTTGCCATTGCCAGCAAGTCAGCTTCGTCAAGTGATTTTTGTGACCATGTGTACATAGTAATTTGGTAACAAAAAACATCGGTCTTGTTTATTACATGACCAATCCAGCCTTATTGAATAATGACAGTTAGATCATATCTCCACACAATCTATATACACATATTCAACTTTCCATTGAATCATGCGACTCTTCACACTGAATTAGGGCCCTGCGAATATTCAATTTGATTCATGAATCCGACTGTTAATCCAATTTAATTTGATTCGAACATATGATTTGAAAATTTAATTACCATTCATGGCATATTTGTGCATGAAACAGAACATGAGGTTGAAGATATCTTGTTCCAAATAGAGAATAACACCTGATATTTTAGCCTATGCAATGATGCTTTTGTCTTGCCATATTGATTTGTACAATAAAACATGACAGTATAAAGAAAGGAAAGATATAGTGTCATTCTCGTCTGACCAGTCAAATATTGGCAGGGAATCATTGGAAAAAAACATTTTAGGAATGGGAACCAAATTGATTAATCAGAGTGTGCCTGTTATTTGCAGAATGAGGTCCCCAGAGGGTGAAATTTAGTGATGCTACCCCTAGCTAGAGCATCACCAAATTCACCCTATGGGGACCCCGTTCTGCTTAGGTCTAATCTTCTGAGAAGTATCTATAGTCTCAAATTAACATTGTTTTAGTAACTTTTTCTCTTCTGGTCAGTTTCTATATCCCCTAATTTTCAGAAGATAAAATGCATAAACGAGGTGACTAATGGGTGAACATCACCAACTTCAACTGGGGAACTTCAGTCTGATCCAAGGGCTCCCATGGCAGTTGAGGACTATGCAGAATTAGGTCTCCAGAGGGTGAATTTGGGGATGCTAGACACATTGTTTGCAGCATTTATAAATATCAGTGACATATGTCATAGTAATGTGTAACTAAAGCTGGCTATTTTATTACCTTGGCTGGATATATTGAGACAGCAGTACATGCCATAGATATTGTAGACATAAGCTGTTCCTGGCTGCATATACATGGCTTCATTTCTCTCTGTCCGTTTCCCCAGAAAAGAATGCGCAGCTTTGTCACATGGTCCCAAATAAGCTTCAGTTTCAACAATTTTCCCACAAAGTCTTTCTCCTGAGGGTAGAATTCTCACCAATCTCTTCCCAAGCAGAGATTTAGCCAACTCCTCGCATGGTACCTCGTAGAATGTCCTGCCAAATTTATCTGGATTATATTTCAGTTTCTTTGCGACACCATTTGTTTTTTCGTTCTCCGAACCATTATTATTTTTGGAGAAATACTTGCTGCTGTTTGATAACTGCTTTTTGCTGGCTGATAATCCAGTTGATTCATATGATTGAGTGGTACACTTCCGTTTCAGTCTTGGTTCCATGGCTTCAGGACATCTGAAAAAAAAAACAATCTGAGTAAAATAATAAGTTAGGTTATAATCATGAAGATCGCTAAAACTATTAAAGGTACTCAGTCCGATCAGACGCTCCTAAATTACTATTTCTTTGGCTTCGGGGGTAAAAAATATTTGATTCGAGTCGAGGAACCCACCCATCAAAGCTCAGAGTGATCAGATATTGATTTTTGAAGATTTTTGTTATTTCTCGAGATGTGTACTAATAATTGGCACAGAAACACGAGGTCAAACGGACTAATCGCGGATGAAGATGGATAAGGCCTAAAAAAATAATACCTTTGTTTCCGCTAACGAGCTAAAAAAAATTAGGGTAGGCTTAACTTCTCTTTTTTTTTCTTCAGTATCTTTAACGAGAGGCCGATCACGATCGGCAGATGTTTAACCCATCCCTTGGCGATAGTAAATTGTTAAGATCAGAATCATAATCTTTTAATGTTGAATTATAGAGTATACTGTTATGATCTAAAGTAGTATATGACAAATGTACATAATAACCAGTAATAACACAAATTATTGGAATGTATGAGTCAATATAGAAGGGTTAATATAACATCTAAACTCAAGAGCCTGTCACCACTATCATAGTGTGAGCAGTTCTATTCATGTTGTTGCAAATTGCCATGTGAGATATCAAAATAATATCAATTATTTATTTAATGGAAAAGGTTAAAAGACATGGAATGGGTAAAAGGGGTTAAATCACCTATCTCTGCCCTGTTTGATCCAATGTAGTCCCATCATCCAAGGACTTAGAGAGCTCCATTGGTCTAGTTAAATAAATTCACATGGCTAAGTTGTGGTTAAAAAGATAGCTAAATCAATTTATCCAATAATTCACTAACTGTGTCTCTTATACAGAGCTAACATATGAGGGCTATAAATAACTCTCAAAGCAATAAACTATATTGTCTTTTATCTTGCTCACAGAGAAGCAGGTATTCATTAATTGTAAGTTACTTGGGTTATAATCTGGATAATTCTTAGTTTAAAAAGGGCCATATCTCTGGTATAACAAATTGGATCTAACCCATATTCAAACTCGTTCTGTATTTTGAGTTGAGAAACTCACATACCAAATTTGGTTCCTATCAGATGAAAAATGGTTGATTTATCGAAGTACATGTATGTGTGAATCATATGTCAAAGGACCATAACTCCATTTAAAAAAATCCGATCAAACCCATATTCGAACTCAATCTGTATGTTGGTCTGAGAAACTCATACACCAAATTTGGTTCCAATCAGATAAAAAATGTTTGAGTTATGGCAGAATTAATTAATTATAAGTCGAAAAAGGGCCATAACTCCATAAAAAAAACTGTATTTTGGGCCAAGAAACTCACATACCAAATTTGGTTCCGATCAGATAAAAAATGTTTGAGTTATGGCAGAATTCATGAATTCTAAGTCGAAAAAGGGCCATAACTCCGTAATAAAAAGTCGGATCAAACCCATATTCGAACTCGATCTGTATTTTGGGCCGAGAAACTCACATACCAAATTTGGTTTTGATCAGGTTAAAAATGTTTGAGTTATCGCATTACACGTAAAGTGTCTACGGACGGACATACAGACGGACGGACACACGACGAGTGGTCAATCCGGACAACGACACTATGTTTACCATACATGGTATGGGTAAACATAAAAATAACTGTATAATAATACTTGTCAATAACCCAAACTATGCACTTCTTAGCCCCAATCAGGTTAACCCAGATGACAGAGGAACTAGAAACTCCAATTCAATCTTACATATGCTTTAATATTTACATATATACTAGTCTATATACTAAGATAGTCTTTGATAATCCTAATATTTCCTATATGGTCTGGCGACAACTGGAGTCAGTCCAGCACCACTGCACTGTTCACATATTGGAGTGACCGTCTTGTACCGATCTCTTAAGGATGGCTTCACAACACCACCTTCTCCGCATTCAGTGAAGGATCTAGGTATTTTTTGGGGACACCTGTTTTTGGGCAATGATATGCCGAAGGCATAACCTGAAGGCCTGATCAGAGGAATGTTTGGGAAGGGTGACCCCCTGATGATGGTGGGGGTTCTCCTCCTGGAAATTTTTTGAAAATCCATTGCATTTAGAGCTCTTTGATTCAGTATTTTGAATTTTACAGAGAGGTCAATTTTATCAAGTTTCTCAAGCATAACTTTGGAACTTTTTATATATGTATGGATTGGAAATGCTTATAAGTTATTGTCAGATATCTTTTGGTTCTATGGAGTATGCTTATCGGAAGCCTTATCCTGCTTGAAATTAGACTTGCCATCATCACTCTAATTCATAAATAGGCTATTTTATAAAATTCAAGTGAGACACATACCGTACATAATATACTACATGTACATGTAATACAGAAATCCTACATGTACATGTAGTACAGAAACATTGTACATGTATTAAGGTAGTAATGACTATATATGGTACTAATCTCTATGTTAATTTTTCATTTGGTATTATGAGATCCCACTTGATAACCAGGTTGATTTGATCAAATTGTTAATGTTCCTGTGCTGTAATTGATTGAAATACTGAAGTCTGAACGCTGAATGATAACATACCTGAACTCAAATTATTTGAAGTTTTCACAGATGAAAGCTAGATAAAGCCAAACATACTTTACAGTATGATTCCAACTGTTAAACTTAAATCTTTTTGTAAACTTAAATTTCTTATGTCAATATATATAAATATATAAATGTTTTGCATCTTGTTATGATATGAATTGGGACCTAAATTTAAAAAAAAAAAAAAATTAAATAAATTTTTTTTGGTCCAATTTTTGTTTTTTTTGCAATGGCAATAAAAAGTTTAGGGTCGGCGGTTTAAAATAGGGTCGGTCGGGTTAGCGGAAACAAACGTATTTTTTTTTTAGGCATAACTCTAAAATCAAGTTGTAATAATAACCACTTGATTTTAGAAATTAGAATTATTCATCTTCATCTGCAATTTTGACCAAGACCACCCTTTTGACGGTGTGTTATTGGGCCACAAAAAATAGAAATAATAAACTTCAAAAATCGATATCTGATCACTCGGAGCGTTGATGGGTACAGTGAAGGATCCAGGTTTTTTTTGGGGACACCTGTTTTTGGGCAAAGATATGCCGAAGGCATATCCCGAAGACCTGAGCAAGGGAGGTTCGTGAGGGGGTATTCCCCTGCTGATGGTGTGGGGGGTCTGGGGGTTTTTCCCCTGGAAAAAAATTTGAAAATCCAATGCATTGAGAGCTAATCTAGGGCTCTCGGAATCAGTATTTTGAATTTAACTGAGAGGTAAATTTGATCAAGTTTCTCAAGTGTAACTTTGGAAATTTGTATATATATGTACCGGTATGGATTGGAAATGGTTATAATTTATTGTCAGATATCTTTTGGTTCAATGGATTATGCTTATCCTGCTTGAAATGAGACCATTATCACTCTAATTCATATAATAGGCTATTTTCTAAAATTCAAGTGAGAGATACATACATAATATACTAGTAGTACAGAAATAATGTATATTAAGTTAGTAATTACTTTATGTTAATTATTCATTTGGTATTATGAGATCCCACCTGAACCAGGTTGATTTGATCAAAGTGTTACTGTTCCTGTACTGTATTGTGTAATTTAACTTGAATTTGATTGAAATACTGAAGTATGAAGGCTGAATGATAACAAACCTGAACTCAAACTATGAAGTTTTCACAGATTAAAGTTAGTTAAAGCCAAACATACTTTACAGTATGATTCCAACTGTTAAACTTAAATTTGTTTTGTAAACTTAAATGTCTTATGTCAATATATATCTTGTTATGATATGAATGGGGACCCGAATTAAAATAAACAAAAAACCACAAAAAAATGGTAACTTTTTTTTTTGGGCGCCTGGAGTTTGGGCGCCAAAACCGGTAAACGGTATGAAAAACAGCCTGGATATGTCCCTGGGGTAGGTTCCTCGACTCGAATCAAATATTTTTTACCCCCGAAGCCAAAGAAATAGTAATTTAGGAGCATCTGATCGGATTAAGTACCTTTAAATACGAAGTCCAATGTCCAACACGAATGGCGTATTGGATCTGTATTGGAACACATAATTAGATATAAGAACTGTCTTGTGAAATCAAATACAGTAATGCCCAAAATAATCGACCCCTTATAACCACAACAGAATTATGGGTAATTTTTCAGGATTTAGTCGGAAATATGGATTGTTGCCATTCATCGGAAAGCTCTCAGTGAGAGCTTTCCGATGAATGGCAACAAGCCATATTTCCGACTAAATCCTGAAAAATTACCCATAATTCTGCTGATATTAAGGAGTCGATTATTTAGGGCATTACTGTAGCACCGACCTGAAGACAGAAGAGATGTCCCTTACCATGTGACCAAACACAGTCGATGAGCAGAGCTACTCCCAACACGGGCACTTGTTAACAGAACATTTGGAAAATCCTTTTATAATATCCCTTCCATGACGGGAGCTGCGCTGGTGCAGCATTAAAGATCATGTACCTTGCACTGGCTTACAAGGTCAAGGTTAATATTGTTAGGCCAATGTCTTCTCTTATATATGCGAGGCTCCCTATGGGAGACTCGCATATATAAGAGAATGCATTGGCACAGGGTTTTCTCAAAATGTTAGGAAGCTCCAGTCATTGAATGTTTAAACTTTAAAGTCGTGAACAACCCCCAGACAACTTTTTGGGATGGACGAATGGACAGAACCCATCCCTATATCCCCCGCAGAATTTTTTTCAGGTAGGTATTAATGAATCATCCTTCCTGTTTTACTGTACAATTATGGGGTTTCCATGCCTGAGCTGTGTCAGGAGGTGGAAAGTTTAGACAGACTTACACAGGAAACAACCTAATAGTTAAGTTGTGCACCACCTGAGGTAATCTATGCTATCTGAAGACCACATCAATAAAAATGTCAAAAAGGTGACTTTTATCATATTTTAGAATGGAAATTTTGGGAACCGCATTCCCAGCAAGTATAAAAAATTATTGGAAATGATTAACTATCATAAAAAGTACATGATCTGAACTAGTGCAAGGGTCGATTGAGTATTTAATAGAGAGCAATACTGCTTCAAGACAGTTAACAGAATGTTAGTTTGTGCTGGAAATTTGTAAGCATCCATTTTGGAACTTGGAAGAGCACTGTTGCCTTGAAGAACCAGCCCAATTAATACACATGTTGATATGCAGGTCATTCGGTCAAGCAGGGAGCAATCAACATTAACGAGGCCACAGTGTCGGAGATAACTGGTCAGCTGGGGATTTGGCTATGGACATATGACCTAAAACTCATCTCGGCCCAAAGGTTTATATTAGTTCTTGCAAAATGGATGCTTACAAACCTCCAGCACAAACTAACATTCTGTTAACTGTCTTGAGGTAGTATTGCTCTCTATTAAATACTCACTCGAGCCTTACAGAAAATTTCCCTTCTAAAAAGTTCATTAAAGTCTGCCAACTTTTTTGACCCTTTTTAGCTCAACTTTACTTTGTAAAGTTTGAGCTATTGCCATGGCTTGGTATCCGTCGTGCGTGTGTGAGTGATTGTCAACAATTTCCTTTAGCACGGGCTACAGTTCGTACCTTTGGTCCGATTATTATGAAATTTGTCATGGATGTTGACATTGACATGTAGATTCAATCCATTAGCACGGGCTACAGGCCGTACTGTTTGTCTTATTGTCATGAAATTTGTCATGGATGTTAATATTGACATGTAGATGGGAACGAGTAATTTTGGGGTCATTCGGTCAAAAAACATGGCCGCCAGCAGCCATCTTAGATTTTACTCTTTATATGACTAAATTCTTTAGCACGGGCTACAGGTCGTACTTTTAGTCTGATCATCATAAAATTTGTCAAGAATGTTAATGAAAGTGTCAATGACACTGTAGCTCAACTTAGGTAGGGGAATAATTTAATGGTTGACAGTAAATTGAGGAATAGGAAAGGTGCTAATTGAAATGTCTAACCTGCGCCAAAGGATTTAGTGATGCAAAGAGTAAAATACAAGATGGCTGCTGGCGGCCATGTTTTTTGGCCAATTGACCCCAAAAGGACTCGTTCCCATCTACTTGTCATTGTTAACATCCATGACAAATTTTATGAAGATCTGACCAAAGCTACGACCTACAAACTTCATGATGATCAGACGAACAGTACGACCTGTAGACCGCGCCAATGGATTGAATTTTGAAATCCAAAATGGCCCGCGCGAAAGGATTTAGTCATGCAAAGAGTAAAATCCAAGATGGCTGCTGGTGGCCATGTTTTTGGACAGAATGACCCCAAAACGACTCGTTCCCATCTACATGTCATTGTTATCATCCATGACAAATTTCATGACCATCTGACCAAAGCTACGACCTATAGCCCGCACCAAAGGATTTAGTCATGCAAAGAGTAAAATCCAAGATAGCTACTGGCGGCCATGTTTTTTGGCCGAACGACCCCAAATTCACTCGTTCCCATCTACATGTCATTATTAACATCCATGACAAATTTCATAAAGATTAGACCAAGGTACAACCTGTAGCCCGCGCAAAAGGATGTAGTCATGCAAAGAGTAAAATCCAAGATGGCTGCTGGCGGCCATGTTTTTTGGCCGAACGACTCCAAAATCACTCGTTCCCATCTACATGTCAGTGTTAACATCCATGACAAATTTCATAAACTTCCGACCAACGCAACGACCTGTAGCCCGATCCAAAGGATTTAGTCATGCAAAGAGTAAAATCCAAGATGGCTGCTGGCAGCCATGTTTTTTGGCCGAACGACCCCACAATGATTACAGTACGACCTGTAGCCCGCGCCAATGGATTGAATCTTGAAATCCAAGATGGCTGCCAGTACCCATGTTTTTTGGCAGAATGACCCCAAAATGACTCGTTCCCATCTACATGTCAATATTAACATCCATGACAAATTTCATGATCTTCCGATAAAAGGTACAACCTGTAGCCCGCGCCAAAGGATTTAGTCATGCAAACAGTAAAATCCAAGATGGCTGCTGGCGGACATGTTTTTTGGCCGAACGACCCCAAAAAATGACTCGTTCCCATCTACATGTCAGTATTAACATTGATGACAAATTTCATAAAGATTAGACCAAGGTACGAACTGTAGCCCGCGCCAAAGGATTTAGTCATGCAAAGAGTAAAATCGAAGATGGCTGCTGGCGGCCATGTTTTTTGGCCGAACGATCCCAAAAAATGACTCGTTCCCATCTACATGTCACTATTAACATCCATGACAAATTTCATGATGATCAGACGAACAGTACGACCTGTAGCCCGCGCCAATGGATTGAATTTTGAAATCTAAGATGGCCGCCAGCAGCCATGTTTTTTGGCCGAATGACCCCACAATGATTCGTTCCCATCTACATGTCAATGTCAACATTCATGACAAATTTCATAAAGATTAGACTAAAGGTACAACCTGTAGCCTGCGCCAAAGGATTTAGTCATGCAAAGAGTAAAATCCAAGATGGCTGCTGGCGGCCATGTTTTTCGGCCAAACGACCCCAAAATGACTCGTTCCCATCTACATGTCATTGTTAACATCCATGACAAATTTCATGATCTTCCGATCAAAGCTACGACCTGTAGCCCGCGCCAAAGGATTTAGTCACGCAAAGAGTAAAATCCAAGATGGCTGATGGCGGCCATGTTTTTTGACCAAACGACCCCAAAATGACTCGTTCCCATCTACATGTCAATATTAACATCCATGACAAATTTCATGATGATCAGACGAACAGTACGACCTGTAGCCCGCGCCAATGGATTGAATCTTGAAATCCAAGATGGCTGCCAGTGGCCATGTTTTTTGGCCGTATGACCCCAAAATGACTCGTTCCCATCTACATGTCAACATTCATGACAAATTTCGTAAAGATCAGACCAAAGGTACAACCTGTAGCCCGCGCCAAAGGATTTAGTCATGCAAAGAGTAAAATCCAAGATGGCTGCTGGCGGCCATGTTTTTTGGCCGAATGACTCCAAAATCACTCGTTCCCATCTACATGTCATTGTTAACATCCATGACAAATTTCATGATCTTCCGATCAAAGCTACGACCTGTAGCCCGCGCCAAAGGATTTAGTCACGCAAAGAGTAAAATCCAAGATGGCTGATGGCGGCCATGTTTTTTGACCAAACGACCCCAAAATGACTCGTTCCCATCTACATGTCAATATTAACATCCATGACAAATTTCATGATGATCAGACGAACAGTACGACCTGTAGCCCGCGCCAATGGATTGAATCTTGAAATCCAAGATGGCTGCCAGTGGCCATGTTTTTTGGCCGTATGACCCCAAAATGACTCGTTCCCATCTACATGTCAACATTCATGACAAATTTCGTAAAGATCAGACCAAAGGTACAACCTGTAGCCCGCGCCAAAGGATTTAGTCATGCAAAGAGTAAAATCCAAGATGGCTGCTGGCGGCCATGTTTTTTGGCCGAATGACTCCAAAATCACTCGTTCCCATCTACATGTCAGTGTTAACATCCATGACAGATTTCATAAACTTCCGACCAACGCAACGACCTGTAGCCCGCGCCAAAGGATTTAGTCATGCAAAGAGTAAAATCCAAGATGGCAAATTTCATAAAGATTAGACTAAAGGTACAACCTGTAGCCTGCGCCAAAGGATTTAGTCATGCAAAGAGTAAAATCCAAGATGGCTGCTGGCGGCCATGTTTTTTGGCCGAACGACCCCAAAATGACTCGTTCCCATCTACATGTCATTGTTAACATCCATGACAAATTTCATGATCTTCCGATCAAAGCTACGACCTGTAGCCCGCGCCAAAGGATTTAGTCATGCAAAGAGTAAAATCGAAGATGGCTGATGGCGGCCATGTTTTTTGGCCGAACGACCCCAAAATGACTCGTTCCCATCTACATGTCAATATTAACATCCATGACAAATTTCATGATGATCAGACGAACAGTACGACCTGTAGCCCGCGCCAATGGATTGAATTTTGAAATCTAAGATGGCCACCAGCAGCCATGTTTTTTGGCCGAATGTCCCCACAATGATTCGTTCCCATCTACATGTCAATGTCACCATTCATGACAAATTTCATAAAGATTAGACCAAAGGTACAACCTGTAGCCCGCGCCAAAGGATTTAGTCATGCAAAGAGTAAAATCCAAGATGGCTGCTGGCGGCCATGTTTTTTGGCCGAACGACTCCAAAATCACTCGTTCCCATCTACATGTCAATGTTAACATCCATGACAAATTTCATAAACTTCCGACCAACGCAACGACCTGTAGCCCGCGCCAAAGGATTTAGTCATGCAAAGAGTAAAATCCAAGATGGCTGCTGGCAGCCATGTTTTTTGGCCGAACGACCCCAAAATCGCTCGTTCGCATCTACATGTCATTATTAACATCCATGACTAATTTTATGATGATCAGACGAACAGTACGACCTGTAGCCCGCGCCAATGGATTGAATCTTGAAATCCAAGATGGCTGCCAGTGGCCATGTTTTTTGGCCGTATGACCCCAAAATGACTCGTTCCCATCTACATGTCAATGTCAACATTCATGACAAATTTCGTAAAGATCAGACCAAAGGTACGACCTGTAGCCCGCGCCAAAGGAAATTGTTGATGGACACACAGACACACGGACGACGGACGCCAAACCATGGCAATAGCTCAAACTTACAAAAGTAAGTTGAGCTAATAATGACATGTATATGGAAACGAGTCATTTTGGGGTCATTCGGCCAAAAAACATGGCCGCCAGCAGTCATCTTGGATTTTACTCTTTGTATGACTAAATCCTTTAGCACAGGCTACAGGTCGTACCTTTAGTCTGATCATCATAAAATTTGTCAAGGCTGTTGAAATTGGAATGTAGATGGGAACGAGTAATTTTGGGGTCATTCGGCCAAAAAACATGGCCGCCAGCAGCCAACTTGGATTTCAAAATTTAATCCATTAGCACGGGCCACAGGTCGTACTGTTCGTCTGATCATCATGAAATTTGTCATGGATGATAATATTGACATGTAGATGGGAACGAGTAATTTTGGGGTCATTCGACCAAAAAACATGGCCACCAGCAGCCATCTTGGATTTTACTCTTTGTATGACTAAATCCTTTAGCACGGGCTACAGGTTGTACCTTTATTCTGATCATCATAAAATTTGTCATGGCTGTTGAAATTGTAATGTAGATGGGACGAGTCATTTTGGGGTCATTCGGACAAAAAACATGGCCGCCAGCGGCCATCTTGGATTTCAAAATTTAATCCATTAGCATGGGCCACAGGTTGTACTGTTCGTCTGATCATCATGAAATTTGTCATGGATGTTAATATTGACATGTAGATGGGAATGAGTAATTTTGGGGTCATTTGGCCAAAAAACATGGCCGCCAGCAGCCATCTTGGATTTTACTCTTTGTATGACTAAATTCTTTAGCATGGGCTACAGGTGATACCTTTAGTCTGATCGTCATAAAATTTGTCATGGATGTTAACGATGACATGTAGATGGGAACGACTCATTTTGGGGTCATTCGGCCGAAAACATGGCCACCAGCAGCCATCTTGGATTTTACTTTTCTCTTCATGTCTATAAACTAGTATTAGACATTCAACTTTCCACATTCCTAATCGCTCCATTGACTGTAATACATTAAATTATTCCCTTTCCAAGTTGAGCTGCAGTGTCATTGACACTTTCATTATTGTTATATAATATGCTTGGTGTGGTCTTCATATAGCACAGATTCCTTCAGGCGGTGCACTATCTTAACAATTAAGTAGTAGCTTTCTGTGTATGTTCATCTAAACTTCCACCTCCTGGCATAGCTCAGGTGTGGATACCCCTTAAGTCCTTCAACATATAAATACATATTTTCAAACATTAGAACATTCCAACCCTCGGTCTATGTTTACCACCATTACTAGTATATGCCTATATAATGCATGTGTTGGCAGAATAATATCCCACAGGCATACATTCTGTGGCCATGACCACATGCACACACACAATTTGATATAAAATTGCTGACTATATACATGTATATATATAGCCTTGCAATTTTTTTGACAAAAAGTTTGGCCAAATGAAATGATATAATATGCTACCAACATACTAGTAATTGCTATAAACCTCATAAAATAGACGAAAAGGGTTAACATCCTGAATACAGATGACAATATAAGACCTATATATAAACTGATAAGATATCAAACTACTGTACGATCCTATAAATCTATTTGTACAAAACATGAATAGTTTCTGTTGTAGAGCAGTGGGTGGTGGGGGAGGGATAAATCTCCTATCTCAGCCCTCTTTGATCCAATATAGGTCCAATCGTCCAAGGACCGAGAAATAAATTAACCTGGCTAAGTGGTGGTTAACAAAACACTCCTAGACACCAACATAACAGACAGTGACATACTTGTAGAACCCTGCCCATGCAGCTCTATGGAACTGTTTATTCAAATATGTCAAATCTGACATGATGGCATGTGGTCAGGTAATTAACTCAAGAAGACTCAAAAGCTTATTATTGTCAAAGCAAGAAAGGTATATAACTTAGACAAGAATTTGGGGGTAGGAGAGGAGGGAGGGGTGGTAGAGGGTGGGGTCTCTTGGAAAGTGTGACACCAGCTTTGACCCTTTTTGACAGGTCGGTCAATCAGCAGTGTTTTAATAAGTCTCATTTATTTGATTGGAGAACAAGTATTAAGTTCTCCTGACTCAGCCCATTTTTTATCGGTCGACACCGTTTTAACAAATCTGGATCTCAGTCACACAAGGACCCACTGTACAAATATAAGCTAAATAACCCTAATGGTTCTTGAGAAGAAGTCCCTTTAAGAATTCAATCTTATCGTTCTGGAGAAGATGTTTAAATAATTGTTGATGGACAGATGGAGGGACAGACGGGGAGTGATGACTACAGCTAAAAAGTTACCATTGGCTTCAGACAGTGTGAACCCTGCACAAAAGTTGCCTAAATCATGTAATCTCAAGCTTGGATCCAAACCTACTACCTTGAAAGCCCCCTTCCCCTACAAAAACCCCCACTTCATCTCTCACCCCCTCCCCAGACTGTTTAAAATGTTAGTGATATTCCATTCTACTTCTTTCCACCTGAAAAAATATTTGGTTGATCATCATGGAATGTAGGGAATATAGAATAGAATATTGACTGTGACGACCCTTTGTAGCTGTATCTTGTTGCAGAGTGTTGCGAATTAATACATTTCTATATGAACTATACTCAATTCAACCATTAGCCTTGGTAAGAGCACCCCCCCCCCCCACCAATGGGGTGGGGGCTATATGATCCCGGAATTTACTGGGCTGAACATTGCAGATTTTCCTGATCATGGGGGGGGGGGGGGGGGGCTAGTCTTCCCTGTCTGAACCCTATGCCCCCCCCCCCCCCCCATAGCAAGGTTATTGTCATAAGTTCAGCAGTGCAACATCCTGTGTCATTTACCATCATGGACAGCTGTTCCCTACGGCTTCTGGGCATACATACACTCAGACCACAGTTACTGGACATAAAGTCCCAAAAATAAGGTGTACATGGTTCCAAGTTTACAGGGGACTGAGAGATAGACAAGGGGCATCACCCTGGTGTCTTTCAATCTGGTGAACACGGAGAGTCTAAGGGTCAGGTTGGAATTTTCCATACATATTTGGATATTTGCTTCTTTGAATTTGATCTGTTGTTGGCCACAAAAAAATCCCATAAGGCCACGTCCCTTGTTCCAATTTCCAGAGTCACGTTTAGAATTTAGATCAGAGCAGAATATATCATGATCGATACCCCTTTACTAAATGTATTAATTTTGTCTGCAAACATGTACAATACTAACCTGGAAACGGACTTAAATTTGTGTTAAATTGTGAATCTGTTTGTTCCCGAACTCGTGAAAGATATCTTCATAAGAGTCCGTCCGTGCCACGGGATTTCAGCGGAACAAAAGATCACGATTGGCCGACTGGCCTACGTGATCAATTGGCGATTGCTACGTGATGTGAGTCGCGTCCCCTTTGGCGATGATTGGGCCCGATTTCTCTATTGAAAGAAAAATAAGTTCGATGGCGAACATATTTCTGTTATGTCGGAGACTTTTAACAGGATAAAATTACAAAAGATATGTGAATTTACTCAATTCAGCCATAATTTAAATTTTAACCCGATCTAACATAAATAAAATCTGCGTTGTTACTGGAAACTTCACGAATGTTTGACAAGGAGATTCCATGGCAGGTGCGCGTGACGTAAAAACTATTTTTAGAACTGGAATTCCCAGCTAGGGATTTTCCAATCCGAGAGTTGTGAAATATGCTTTCGCGTGGTTTAGTCGTAGATCATATCATTGCATGACAAATTATTGTTTTTTAAATATCTAGGTGACAAGGTGAGCGAGCTAGTTACGTAGTTGAACAATAGTTAACAGCTGGTTAAATTAACTAGCAACAATGACAACTTATTGTTGTTTTGAATGCTCGGGATCAGGGGGATTATTGTCATTATTATGTGGGGGCGGGGGGGGGGGGGGGGTGGTGGGACAACAACATGAAAGTTGCACGAACTCCATAAAATGGCATGACCTTTTTTCAACAAAAAGATTGCATGCACTGAACAACTCACAACAAATGGGGGGGTGGGGGGGGGTGTATTAAGCTTAAAACATGAGCTTACGCTTTATCTTTTTCCTATCCAACAAATTAGACCTTTGGATTAAGAGGAATTTTAATATTGGACATTTACGAACCTCTTAAGGATTAAGATAATCGTAAAAGTCTAAATATTAAAATATATCTTAATCCAAATAGTCTAATTTGTTCAGCTGGACTAATCTTTTTCAAGCGCGGGGGGGGGGGGGGGGGGGGGGGGGGGCAGAGCTAGGAAATAAACTGTAGGATACAAGGTTGAATTTTTTTTTTTTATAATATGGTACACCCACATGTCCAACACAATTTTTTTCAAGGGCAATTGGGGACACGTACCCCAAAAGTTTGATGAAAAACGGTGAAAATAGCAGCTAGGGTGTGAGATATATTTTAAATATAACCATCCGGATTTATGAAACGCTGCCAATCATGTAAGCTCAATGAAAAGCATCAAATAATCTCACAAAGCACTTATTAAATTGCCAAATAAGGTTCATCATATGTACCCATATGTTACCCACACCAGTACATGACTACATGCATGTGTATATATACATGTATGCTGCAATATGCATCAAAGAAGTGTTGAGAGCAGCATATTCTCTCACTTGGTGACTAGTCCCAGCTAGATGACCAAAATGGCAAATAGTCGCCAGTCAATATTTAAAATTTTAATCATAATTTTCCATTTGCATTATGTTCCATTATATAACCAATAACAAGAAATTAAATAACACAGACAAAATACATGTATATTCTTTGCAAATGGCAGAGACACAGGGGCTTGTATTAACATGCTCATTGCACACCCACAGCCTGCACTGCCATTATGCACCTATCCTACTAATATATATGAGGCCCATGTATACTACTCTTGTGTTTACAAGCTTACATTTAGCTCGTAAACTATAGAATAACTATCTATGACTACCTTAGATTAGGTGACATGGAAGGCCTAATCATTGAAAATGGAAGTTTAAGCTATGTTCTCAATCAGGTCATATTTGTAAGTGACAGGCTACATGTAGATGTCAACTTCCGGCTTCCACTTATCAGAGAAGGCGTCGGCTTGAGACAACTTACCTGTCCTGACCGCTAAACCGGAGTCGAGAATTTAGTGATTTCGGCGCTCTATTCCACAACACTTACCATGATGTAAAGCAGGCGCGTATGTAATCACAGCACATAAGGGGATTACAGGTTTGGAGGGGGCATTGGAGCTCATTAACAGCCCCTGTGAGAACTGATGGAATTGCCTTTTTTACTATTCAATTTTTTCATCATAAAAAGCAGGAACCACTCTATGATATCATGTTATTAAAGAACAATTATTGTGGAATATTGAAACTAGGAGCCCCTGTCTCTTGATTAATGCTCAATTTTAGTCCAGTTTATAAGACTGAACATTTAAAATAATTTTAGCAGTCATAATTTATTTTTGGAAAAAACATTATATGGCATTGGAAAAATCTGCGATTGGCGCTCAGAACCAACCCACCCACCCGGACCTTTTATCCTGAATGTTTTTGATGATCCCCTCCCCCCTCTGTTTCAAGTGTCTAAAAATGTTGTTTGAATATGTTCGATCATTAAAACTTTAGTTGCCACATAAAGCTTAATAGTCCAGGTTTCCTCGGGGGTAAACCAGCTAGCAAGATGCTAGTTTACTTCAAGAGCCATTCATATAGCGTTCTATGTTGGGCTTTAATTATCCCTTTGCCAGTTTCTGGGTGTTAAATTTAGTTTTAGTTATCTGATTGTTTTCACATTTGGGCATATGGATTACTCGTTATGGCCCTTTGTTGAAATTACCATGGCGTATTTTGCCACGACCTAGCCAGGCTTTAAAATCCATATGAGTTCTGATTCTCGTCAGATTTAAAGCCATATTAGTTTTGATTCTCATCAGATTTTAAGCCCTGCTAGCGATGCTCTTGTTGATAATTATATAGGGGTTGTCATGAGATAATGTTTATGTTATTCTAGTATATTCAGATGAGACCAAGATTAATATTGATTACGCAAATTATTATAGCATTTTTAAGAGTGAGACAAATTCATCATAATTGTTACACAGTAATTGTTAAACTACATTTAGATCTTCCACCAACTTCATTCAGTCAGTTTCAGACAACAAACAATTTTCCAAACAAGTACAAATTATTTTTAGCTTCGTACCATATGACTCAATCCTATAATGCTATATCATAATGAAACAACTGTCAAACTGTTTCAAAGTGGCATGAAGTTCAAGTTAACAAGTTCCGGTAACAAGGAAAGTAATAATTTCTAGCCATATTGGTTGTATAATGCCAGAATGGAAGAGCGGTCGGTTAAATGGGAATATTGAATTATTATTGTTAAAGGATTGCTCAACAGGAAATATTAACAATCGACGGTCTATTCATATATATGTATGAGTATACCATCAACAGGAAATATTAACAATTGACAGTCTATTCATATATAGGTATGAGTATACCCTCAACAGGAAATATTAACAATCGACGGTCTATTCATATATAGGTATGAGTATACCACATCAACAGGAAATATTAACAATCGACGGTCTATTCATATATAGGTATGAGTATACCCTCAACAGGAAATATTAACAATCGACGGTCTATTCATATATAGGTATGAGTATACCACATCAACAGGAAATATTAACAATCGACGGTCTATTCATATATATGTATGAGTATACCATCAACAGGAAATATTAACAATCGACGGTCTATTCATATATAGGTATGAGTATACCCTCAACAGGAAATATTAACAATCGACGGTCTATTCATATATAGGTATGAGTATACCACATCAACAGGAAATATTAACAATCGACGGCAATAACAATATCGGAAAGCCACCCCTATTGTGATCACAATGATCCAAGTCCCATAACAATCGCGTAATAAATAAGCTGAGAAATAAATAAATAATACCCCCACCGGTTGTCGGCTATCTCCGTCGCAAATCCTCATATGACGTCAAATGAGTAAACTAATTAAAAACACGGAATCGGAGTCAGAGTTAATTGTGTCTACCTATATGATGTCATATGAGTGGCGATGGAAAATTCGGAATCGATATCAGCGCGTGAGTGTAATGGAATTACTGCGGGGAATGTCAATAGCATTGTGTACATGTGGTGAATTGTCATCGCCCGGTGAGTTATCTTCACTTGTGATTTGTCATATAAAGTGCTGTTTGGAAAGTTATTGTTTTGACAAAATACCACTTTCATGTCAAAAATTCAATTACTGTAACAGAACGATGTGCGACCATGCCTGTGCCACATCACTGACTGCACTATTGTATCAGAAATAATTTCATCATACAATGCATGAAAATTGAAAAACAGGCATGATTTGTTAGTCGGACAGTCATACTTAGCATACTGACGAGGTCATCCGATGCTGGTTCTCAGGAAAACACGCAGTCAAACCAGTGCAATGATATAAAGTTTATAGTTTGTTTTGGTACACTGCACTGCACTGCATGAGCCGTTGACAACCTGGTCAATAACATCATCACATGATTTTGGAAAAGCAGATCACCGTTTTCCAATATAAGCGATGAGCGTTTTTCTCTCATCGTTCAGTCGTCTAAGCTCCTGGTATATATGATTTTGCTCTATTGATAACTAACTGATCCCAAAGAAAGAAGACCTGAGAAGCCAGCACCGGCTATCTAGTACTGCCTGGTGAAGCTATGTTCAAATAAAGAAATCAACAGATCTATGGTTCCACGAATTGTCGTGACCAAAGAAAAAAGTTAAGTCTGGAGGACCTATCTCCAACGTAGGTTCTGCCACATTACTCTTAGGGTCCGGCGAAGCTTCGAGATTCGATTCGATTCGAAATCGTCTTACTGATTCGATTCGATTCGAAATCGATCGTGTGATTCGAATGTAGTTCGAATCACCATATTAACCTCATTATGTGCGAACTTGTTGAACAGCGTGTCCTACAAAAGCTCTAAAACAAACGCACGCAGATGTCGTTGCGAACGCCGTCGGTGCACGAGATGCGGTCCTGTTTCGTTCAGTAAATTATTGCTCTTGGGTCGTCGTGGCGGCGAAATATCCATATCATCGATCCATCTCTTGTGTCCTTCCCTACTTTTTATTTATCCAAAGTTATAATGGCGGAAATTAAAAGTTATTTTGAATGCAGCGTTGACAAATTCAGGTGCAAATCGTGCACGACTGTACTATCAGTTCAGAAAACAGGCACTACCTTCCACTTATGGGCACACCTTAGCCGCAGTCATCCTGCAATCCACCATAAGGGCAAAAGAAAAGAAAGACTCAAAACGAAAATTAACCGGCAACACGTCTAGTAGTAGCGGCGATGCGGGCGAGCCCCTAAAAAGAAACAGTTGTCACTAGCCACCTTTACGATGAAGAAAGAATTGGACCCTGATGAAAATAAAAGTACGACAGAGTGCGATTTATCTCGTCATATTTTCATGTGCCGTTCTCAACATTTTTTATTGTGACGCAGGTCCACACGGCAAGCTGCCAAACACGCACAGGTGATGGTATGGGGAGACACTCGCACTGCAGCGGGATCGCCGACATAAATCTAGTTCTTGTCGATTTACCACGGGGAGTAAGATTCGATTCGAGATTCGATTCGATGTGAAATCCGCGTGTCTGATTCGATTCGAGATTCGATTCGAACAAAATCGCCGATTCGCCGGACCCTAATTACTCTATAATATACACGATTCAGATATTGATTGCTTCTCTCTTTCTAGTTGTTACGATACTGTGATATTACGATGGCAGAGGTGGACACCAGTTCTGAGATGTTGACATCCACATTTTTCACTGGGCCTGTGACCGCACTGAAGATCATCCAGAAAGATATTCTAGCTGGTAATTAAAATTTTATACGATATACAGTAATGCCCTAAATAATCGACTCCTTAACCACAGCAGAATTATGGATAAATATTCAGGATTTAGTCGGAAATATGGCTTGTTGCCATTCATCGGAAAGCTCTCCCATAATTCTGCTGTGGTTAAGGAGTCAAAGGTACTCAATCCGATCAGACGGTTCCCATATTATCAAGATACAACAATAACATTTCTTCAAAATACGCTTTAGTTATCAGAATCGATTTATTGAAACAAAATAATGCGAACCACTGTCAACTATGGTATCAAATTACCCAAAACATGTTATTTATCAACATTTTGTTCAACAAAATATGGCCTATTATCACTTTAGCATCACAAAAATTATTACTTGATTTTAGAGTTATCCATCTTCATTCGCAATTTTGTCAGAGACTGTCTGTTTCAAAAAGTTTTTTTCTGGGCCACAAAAAATTGCACATCTCGAGAAATAACAAACTTAAAACATTGATATAGCATTGATGGGTGGGTTCCTCAACTCAAATCAAATATTTTTTGCCCCCGAAGCCAAAGAAATGGTAATTTAGGAGCGTTAATTCCGATAATGCATCTTTAAGATCTGATTTCATTTCCCCGTTCAACTTTTTGCCAAAAAATACATGACATAGGTTTTATGAAATTCAAGGCCTATCATATTTCTTTCTGTTGGCAGGTTCTGTGTGGATAAAAATTAACTTTTGCAAATGAAAATATATTTTGCTAAATTCTCACAGAAGTTTCCAGATGATGTCAGAGCAAAATTAAGGGTTTGCAAAAGATTATTCTTATATGCATTGAAAACGGCCATTTGTCTCACATTGTTGTGTATTCCCATACTATGATGACCAAACAAAACTGGTTGCTTCAGATTATGGAGATGCTATCATTCTTGCTTTCAAGTTCAATTCCTCAATGCTATGTGCCTCGTTTACCAACGAACAATGAATCAATCTCAGCAACAGCTGTTTATTAACTCTTTCATGACGGGAGCTGCATTTGTGCAGCATTAAAGATCCTATACCAGTGCATTCTCTTATATATACATATCTATGCGCTCACATCTCTGGTTAAAAATAGTCGCTCCACGTTTATCGACTTTGTAGACTTTAGTAAAGCCTTTGATATGGTCAATCGTGATCTCTTGAATATAGGCTTTTGTCAGCGGGGGTCCGTGGAAAAACCTTTTGATCTATAGAATCTTTATACTCAGACACTGAAGCACTCGTAAAGCTCGGCAATACATAAACTGACTGGTTTAATTGTTCTAAGGGGGTTCGCCAGGTTGACAATATGTCTCCTACTCTGTTTAACTTATACATAAATGATCTTGCCTCTGAATTGAATAGCCGTGACATTGGAGTGAGCATCAGATCTAAGATTATTTGTATCTTATTATATGCTGATGATATTGCACCAGAAAATGAACATAACTTACAATGACTTTTCGACGTGATTACCTCATGGGGCAGTAAATGGCGCGTAAATATAAATGCTAATAAAACGAAGGTTATCCATTTTCGGAAACCACAACGTACTCGGAGCTCATCTGTGTTCAGATTGTGTGATCAAACTATTGGCATAGTCCCCAACTTGAAACCACAACGCACTCGGAGCTCATATGTGTTCAGATTGTGTGATCAAACTATTGGCATAGTCCCCAACTTGAAACACTTAGGGGTGATCGTTGACGAACATATGTCATTTTAAGCGAATAGTGAGAACCTCGCGAAAGCCGGTGGGCATGCACTCAGAGCTGTAATTTCTAAAATTCATAATTTGAAGGAAATATTAAGTATTGAAACTTATGAAAAACTATAATTCCTGTGTTATTCCAGTAACAGACTATTGCAGTGAAGTGTTGGATTTGGTCAATTCCACTTAATTAACACAGTTGAACACCACGCTTTAAGCTATTTCTTGGGAGTTGGTCCGTTACACTCCTCTTTCCGCACTTCTTGGGAGTTGGTCATTACACTCCGAACTACCCGCACTTAATGGTGATTGGATGGACATCCTCTTATTGTGGGTGGTGGTATTCGATGCTGAGATTCTGGAACCGTTTATTGACCATGCGCGCTGGCAGAATACAAAACAAGTATTTTTATGGGACATCTTGAACCGTAAGAAAGATAGTTGGGCTGCCCATTTCAAATTAATCACACAGATACTGAACATGAATAATATATTTGACGAATGTGTAATCTCGATGAGTGTCTTAAAGCCCTTAAGAGACATTTTCAGAAAACTTGTCTGCAGGAACAAAAAAACTACATACTGTGATGCCCTAAGTAAATGACCCATTAACTGGGGTTATAATCCGTTTATAACTGCAGTTAAATCGTAACTGCACCGCAGTTATGTGGTTGTAACTGCGGTGGCACCGCAATTTAGTGCGGTTAAAATACTGCAGTTAATAACCCTTGACTGGTGTTACACCTCACGTAAACGCTGACCTTCCGGTATTTGAATATTTAGTGGCAAAGAGACTATCCATGCATCTACCAGTGACCAGTGTGTTACCATTTTGTGTTTTAGTGATCATGTTCAAGTGGTAAGTTCATAATCGACCAGCTAGGAGTTGATTGTGTGCATGTGTTATCACCGTCTGTACTCAAAACGAAATATTTTATGTTTTAATCTCGACTTGTTGAAGACTTGTTAATTTTGACGTAAGTACTAGTAAACGTTGGACCGTTGTTCAGCTCGTGAAAAATGCATGCCTATGTTTGAAGCAAAGTAGAGTACTGAATTTAATGTATAATATACTAGTACATATACAATTGTGTAAGATTCACAAATCTAGCTAGCATATCATGTTTGTATTTAATTATGGTTGTATATAGCAACGAATGCACGGTCAGAAAATTTAAATATCGTTTTTCAATATTCGAATAATGCCCGGTGTTTGAGGAGTGTGGTTGTGCCGTTTAAACACATTTTGTTGATATACTAACTTAATTGTGGTCATTTATATACACGTAGAATCAATATCAACAATGGGAAAATTAAATTTCCATATAGTTACATATATAGCCGAATAGCCTCTAGATATGGATACTCTGAAACTAATTCAAGTGATTGTGCATTTTCTTGAAACTTTGTTCCCACTTAGTCCTCCTGGACCTAAAAACGATACCTTTTGAATTACTTGCATTAACCATGAGACCATTGTATTGGGTATATTTCTCTAACTTTTCAAGATATGTATACTGGTATATATGTAGGGATTGTTGCGCACATACAGTAATGCCCTAAGTAATCGACTCCTTAACCACAGCAGAATTATGGGTAACTTTTCAGGATTTAGTCGGAAATATGGCTTGTTGCCATTCATCGGAAAGCTCTCGGGGATAGCTTTCCGATGAATGGCAACAAGCCATATTTCCGACTAAATCCTGAAAAGTTACCCATAATTCTGCTGTGGTTAAGGAGTCGATATTTAGGGCATTACTGTATGATTGCATTCATTTTGAATTTTTATTTTTATTATCTTGTGAACTGCTTGCTTTATCAGGAATTGACAATCCAACCAACATTCATGCCAATGCCCAGAAATTAAATGTACTCAATCCGTTTAAACACCCCTAAATTACTATTTCTTTGGCTTCTGGTGTAAAAAATATTTGATTCGAGTCGAGGAACCTACCCATCAAAGCTCAGAGTGATCAGATATCAATTTTTGAAGTTTGTTATTTAAATTGTTTGTGGCCCAGAAATACGTCGTCAAATGGACAGTCTTGGTCAAAATTGCGGATGAAGATGGATAACTCTAAAAACAAGTGATAATAGGCCATATTTCGTTGATCAAAATGCTGATAAATAACACGTTTTTTGGGGGAAATTTGATACCATAGTTGACAGTGGTTAGCATTATTTTGTTGCAATTAATTGATTCTTATAACTAAAGGGTATTTTGAAGAAATGTTGTTGTTGTATCTTGATGACATGGGGACCCTCTGATCGGATTGAGTACCTTTAACACCATAGAGGTCATACATGTAGGTCTACAAATTCTGGGAGATGACTTACACAAAAGCCACAATAAGCTTCTTGTGCCATCATATTCTTATCATCCACTAGCATTTTTTTTAAATATATATTTTTTCGTATTACTAGTATGAATAAATATTGTTTTCACCAAATTACGCTGAATTGCACATAGGACTAGTTTCAGGATGGTATATACCATTATTTAAATAAAGTCACTAACAATGTTCGGTGCGTCTTCAATGCAGCAGACCGGACCAGATATCCCTATGACCAATATACCAGTCAGACATGAACGGTACCGTTAGTCTTCTTTCCGACACTATTGAAGTTACCGAAAGTGAATGGCCACTAATCCGTCAGTCTATATAGGTCATAAAAAGGTGGCAGCATTATCTGCCTACATCTGGGAGTCTTCCCCATTAGGCAGATTAAGGACCATAAATCAATTACTTATAGATTCTTGTAATTTAACTGCCGAATCCAGAGTGAAAGTCACGGTGCTAAGGTGCTGAGTTCTAAAACTGACTCCACCCACGCAATTGTGGCACCCGAGTTCCCATGCGAGTTCGACATCAAATTCAACAGATGCACAAGCGAAAGTTGAAGAATTTCGAAATCAAACGGCACCTGACAGCAGAAGATATTTCGATTACATTGAAAACAATTCTTTCAACGGTATTCAGACAAATACCGGCTGAATGATAGACCTGATAGGCTGAAAGTAGAGATGATGAGGCAGAATAATAAGACAACATCAGTGGAATTGGCAACTGCACTCAGCAAACATGGCATTGAGGCCTCAAAGCAAGTGATCAACCAAAAACGACAACATTTGAAGTGGGTTTATATGGTGACAAAGTACTGCAAGGTCAATCGTCACGCGAACAAACCAAAGATATTAAAGTTTGCGATGGACTGCATTTTCAACAACGAACGATTTGACAATGTGATATTCACAGGTGAGTGTACAGTTAAAATTGAAAATTCAATGGAACGATGCTACCTAAAGCAGGAAGAGCCTGCCCAGCGGACCCCGATACACAAGCATCCATATTCTGTGCACGTTTGGGGAGGAATTTACACAGAGAGGCTTGTCCCATCTGGCAATTTTCAATGGACTCATGTACAGTCTGTTCTATCAGCTGTTCTTGCAATTCTACAAGCGTTAAATTTCCCAATGGACATCAGTTATTCCAGGACAATGACCCGAAACATGTAACTGCTCAACTAAGGATTACATGATGATGGCCGATACAAACCACTGGCCATCTCCACCAGAATCACCCCACATGAACTCCATTGGACTAATTAATATGGGCAGCTTTGAAAAAGCAAGTGCGGAAAACAGCAAAACCAAAGAACAGAGATTAACTGTTCCAGTCAGTGAAGGACTTTTGGCACCAGCTGACACCTGCAGACTGCAATAGATATATTGACCACCTCTACCATGTTGTACCGAGCCCATGCATAACAATTTAAGTGAAAGAAATATTACTGGACAATGCAAGGCAGTAGGAAACAATTTAAAAGAATTAAATATCACTATTACATTTATATTACGCCTTCTGTGCATTTCTATCTATTCTTGGGATAACTACTATCTATATACATACAGTAATGCTCTAAGTAATCGACCCCTTAACCACAGCAGAATTATGGGTAACTTTTCAGGATATAGTCGGAAATATGGCTTGTTGCCATTTCTTGGAAAGCTCTGAGGGAGAGCTTTCCGATGAATGGCAACAAGCCATATTTCCAACTAAATCCTGAAAAGTTACCCATCATTCTGCTGTGGTTAAGGAGTCGATTACTTAGAGCATTACTGTATATGCGAATGATACCACTGTAGTATGACACAATACTGGAGCGAAAAAATACTAGTAGTACTACGCAAATTAAAAAACGAGTATATGCAAGGTATTTAATGATCTTCAATGAGTTACGTACATGTCTGTTGGACCACCAGTTACAACATACAACTTAGTTATTAAATTTCAGTTGAATTACATGTAACTCGGTGAAGATATTAGGTTTTCACATAAGTTTGGTTTATATGTGATCTTTTATATTTAGCATTTTTTTCGTTGGAACAAAGAGAATAATTATATTGTATCATATTTTGTATGCTGTAACTGGAGGTCTTGCCCCGTATATACATCTATATGTTGAAATCATCTGGTGCACTGAGTTTTAGAATATATATAAAGCCTTCTGTTGTTTCTTGTCGACATTCGCACATTTCTTGCGGCTGAAAACCTTTGTTTATATCGACAAGAAAAGATTATATGCTGGTCTTGAAACTAAATTGTTGTCATTCAGAATTTATACATATGTACTGGTATTCAGTGCATGCATTAATTGGCATGATGGCGCCTTTGAATCTGTAAAGCCTTCTGTCTTTTCTTGTCATTAATTTCTGAGGTGGAAATCCTCCAAAATTTTGTTTATACCGACAAGAAAAGACTATATGGGGGACTTGAGCCTATTTTTGTGTAGTGTGATTCTTATGTCTGTGTCCAGACATGTAATGTATTACCCGATGCAGGAAGGACAACACTAAATTCACACTAAGTATTGAACGTTAGGATATCGTACGACCGTCTCGGAAACTGGGGATTTCGTACTTAGGGCTTCCAAGGGACGGGGGAGATTTTCGTCGTGTCAGTTTGTCCGCCTGAGGTGACCTTGACTTTGAAACGGGTACCCACAAATGACCTTGCGCGATATCTCGGTCGTCAGTGGTGACATCGACGTGAAATTTCTTATGTATGGTCAACTCGGGACGGGCAATATTTTTGTCGGGTGAAAAACAAAAATTAATGGATCGACCAAAGCCATGGGACCAATGCCGCCAGTGGCGGGCTAATCTGCTAGTGTAATATAAAGTATTCAGTACATACATGGCACCTTTGAATCTGTAAAGCCTTGTCAAATTTCGCAACATTTTGTGCTGCGGAAAACCTCACAAAAGTTTGTTTATATATCAACAAGAAAATACTATATGGGGGTCTTGAAATTAAATGCTTATGGTTCAGCATTTATACATATTCAGTGCATGTTTGATGCCTTTGAATCTGTAATGCCTTCTGTCTGTTCTTGTCATAAATTTCTGAGGCGGAAATCCTCCCCAAATTTTGTTTATATCAACAAGAACAGACAATATGGGGGTCTTGAAATTAAATGCTTGTGGTTCAGAATAAATCCATATTTAGTACTAATAACTACTATAGTCATGATGAAATTAATGTTTACTGGATATGGTGACAAAAGTTGACAAGAAGTACAAAATGTAGTATTGTTAGTTCTAAATTATGTTTAAGCTTTTTATAATAATACTGAATAACTAACTAAAAATATATTTTCCCTTAGAAATTACTGGTTCATTAACTTTGTCAAAGTTTTGTTCCTTGTTTAATTCTGGCATTTCTTGTCGATTGTTGTGACCGCTGTCACTTTCTTTAAATCGCTGCATTCTAATACATTGTTTCACTTACTTGTATATACGCTAATACTATGTGTGTAAGCTTCAATTTGTACTTTTTCATATGTGCATTACAAGTTTAGAGAAAACCGAGTACGACAGATGTCATGCTTAATAACCATAGATGTCGTTTTCGATGTTGTGTGTTTAACAAAATCAAAATAAAAAGAAAGCATACTATTCTCTGTGGTTGTAGTAATCGAGATGGCTTGGTACTTAACCCTTTACCCAACAAACCGGCCAAAACCGGCCAAATAAAGCTTCAACAGCCTAAAATATCTTCGGTCTGTCTCAATAGAACCATACAAATATGGATATCATTGGAACCGGCTCCTTGACCACATTGTGATAGTTACAGTTATGCCCTGTGCCAATGCATTCTCTTATATATGCGAGTCGACCATAGGTCGCCTCGCATGTATAAGAGAATGCATTGGCCTAAAAAAAATCTTTTTTTAACACTTTTTACCATTTTTTCTTACACTCTTTAACAATTTTATAATTTTTAATATGTTAAGCCAATGCATTCTCTTATATATGCGAGGCGACCTATGGTCGACTCGCATATATAAGAGAATGCATTGGCACAGGGCCCTTCTGTTGGGTAAAGGGTTAATGTATAAACATTATATACCACAGACCCTGGTTTCGTTGCAAAAATCTTCTATTTTTGTGACAATTTATTGAAGAGTGTTCAAATGTAATTTTCCAATTGAAGTACATATAGACTACTACATGTATAGCATTCTATGCACAATCAACACATATATTATATCATTTATGCATATAGGAATTCCAGGTACGAGTCGTATTGCGAAAGAAACTGACTAAAGTTCGTTGCATGCCAGCATCGATCTGTTGTGTATATAGTATTTGTTATGTTAAGATAAACTTGTTTGTTCGTTCTGTTATATATATTTCCAATAAAAAGGACTATATACGTTATTAAAGGTTGTTTTTGTATAATGCATGCCAAACTATTACAAACTAATGGAGAAAAATGACCCACTAAATTGTGGTACAAGTTGACAAGGTACAAATACCAAAAAAAAACTATCAACTATGCTACTAATTTCTTTTGGGTAAAATATAGTTACCTGCATCATGAATATTTTCAAAATTAATATTAAACTCACCATGTTGCAAGTGAAACAGAAACACGACTAGATACACATTCGAATAGACCAGCGGAATGGGAATGCAAGGATATTAGTATATTGTGTGTGCAGAGGGGGGTCACTGGAAGATGTGTAGATGAATGTCCAGAGGGGGGCATGCATTGATTATTTGAGGAAAGTGAGGTGTGGGACGGAACAAAATATAGATTGTATCATGAATAAATAATTGTTTATTTGACTGAGAAAATAAATATATGACTGGAGCTTCCTGAAATTTTTTGCGAAAACCCTGTGCCAATGTAATCTCTTATATATGCGAGTCTCCCATAGGGAGCCTCGCATATATAAGAGAATGCATGGCCTAATAATATTTACCTTGACCTTGAAAGCCAGTGCATTCTCTTATATATGCGAGGCTCCCTATGGGATAAATAATTCTTGTCCTTCCAGTGGATTATCAAATAACCATAACCAATCACCCGTCAATATAATTGTAGGTTAAAGGGGTACTGTACCCCAATTTCAATAAATTCCCAGTGACAATAGCGACCTAATATGAATATTATATTATAAAATAACTAATTTGAGTCGACGATGTCTACTGATAACATTCCGGTTAACAGGCTATGTGCCAATGCATTCTCTTATATATGCGAGTCGACCATAGGTCGCCTCGCATATATAAGAGAATGCATTGGCCTAAAAAAAACCTTGTTTAACACTTTTTACCATTTTTTCTTACACTCTTTAACAATTTTATAATTTTTAATATGTTAAGCCAATGCATTCTCTTATATATGCGAGGCGACCTATGGTCGACTCGCATATATAAGAGAATGCATTGGCACAGGGCCCTTCTGTTGGGTAAAGGGTTAATGTATAAACATTATATACCACGGACCCTGGTTTCGTTGCAAAAATCTTGTGTGGTGTGAGGTGTGGGACGGAACAAAATATAGATTGTATCATGAATAAATAATTGTTTATTTGACTGAGAAAATAAATATATGACTGGAGCTTCCTGAAATTTTTTGCGAAAACCCTGTGCCAATGTAATCTCTTATATATGCGAGTCTCCCATAGGGAGCCTCGCATATATAAGAGAATGCATGGCCTAATAATATTTACCTTGACCTTGAAAGCCAGTGCATTCTCTTATATATGCGAGGCTCCCTATGGGATAAATAATTCTTGTCCTTCCAGTGGATTATCAAATAACCATAACCAATCACCCGTCAATATAATTGTAGGTTAAAGGGGTACTGTACCCCAATTTCAATAAATTCCCAGTGACAATAGCGACCTAATATGAATATTATATTATAAAATAACTAATTTGAGTCGACGATGTCTACTGAAAACATTCCGGTTAACAGGCTATCGTAAAAGTAAAATTGAATTATTTAATATAAATTCATTTATGGCTGGAGTCATAAAATGGAGAATTATGCCATTACGAGTTATCGTTCTTGAAATCGCATATGTTGCGTGTCTTTTATCGACGGCCATTCGCGAACATTATTGAGTTGCAAACAAAACATGTTACCTGCAAAAGAAGGCCCGTTATAACCGATTCGGGAAAAAAGGAGAAAGAAACAAGAGTCATAAAGCGTCAAGTATTTTATAGGGAGTGAGATTGTTCGATGGAAGAGAATTTGAATGCATCAATCGAAGCTGTGAGCAATGAACTTCCAGTTCTTCCTGCGACCTGCGTCTTCTCCGGTGAAGGTCAAAAACATGGCGCGTAGTTTGAAATCGTAATATTTTTGTTTCCAAGATCAATATTTTCTTCGCTAAATTAGGATTATACGAAACTCATATAACACGAACACAATCTAACTTGAAAGTTATTTCAATTGGAGTAAATAAAAAAATCGCCTATCTTAGTGTACAGTACCCCTTTAAACATTACTATAACTTTGTACATATTTACTTGTATGTTCTTCTGTATTGGAGGCTAATGTTTTAATATGTGTTTTGCTCAAAGAGTGTGCTTGAGTTAATTATTGCATTTTTACTGACTTAGAATTCATCTGATTTAATAACATTTTTATGGTTAAACAAACAAGTCTTTCTATCTATGCCTCAGACATACCTTTGCTGACAAATGTTCAAATGGGACAAAACAAATGCTGATGGGACAAAACAAATACTGATGTGAAAATAGTTCACAAAACCTATGTTCTTGTTGTAACTAGATTTTTGCCACCCTGAATTTTTTTAGTTCTGCTGTGTATGTTGCTATCGGTGACACATGACCTCAATGGGTCAATCTCTTCTTTAACCCTTTACCCAACAAACCGGCCAAAACCGGCCAAATAAAGCTTCAACAGCCTAAAATATCTTCGGACTGTCTCAATAGAACCATACAAATATGGATATCATTGGAACCGGCTCCTTGACCACATTGTGATAGTTACAGTTATGCCCTGTGCCAATGCATTCTCTTATATATGCGAGTCGACCATAGGTCGCCTCGCATATATAAGAGAATGCATTGGCATTGTTTTTTACCATTTTTTCTTACATTCTTTAACAATTTTATAATTTTTAATGTGTTAAGCCAATGCATTCTCTTATATATGCGAGGCGACCTATGGTCGACTCGCATATATAAGAGAATGCATTGGCACAGGGCCCTTCTGTTGGGTAAAGGGTTAATCCTTTCTTTACTAAATGGATTTTCCTGTCAGTTATAAACATATACATTGGGATGGTTGATTATTCACCTGGAGGGATGTTCATGAAATATAAGCAGACGACAAATAATACAAGTACAGAATGAGTCCTATTTATTGGAGGAGAATGAGTCCTATTTATTGGAGGGAAATGTTCACATTATATTGATTAAATGTTGAACTTATTATATGACCAAGCCTGCAAATAGTGTGTCTGTCATTTGCAGAATGAGGTCCCCAGAGGGTGA
This sequence comes from Siphonodentalium dalli, assembly GCA_032622095.1. NCBI lineage: Eukaryota > Metazoa > Mollusca > Scaphopoda > Gadilida > Siphonodentaliidae > Siphonodentalium > Siphonodentalium dalli. The sequence continues at coordinate 189,014,689 of CP136062.1, read as the reverse complement.
ATTTAGTTAATTTAGCATGGCGGGATAGCATCACAAATTCACCCTCTGAGACCTCATTCTGCTTAGGCCTCATCTACTGGGATGTGTCTATAGTCTCAAAATGACATTGTTTTTAGTTACTTTTTCCCTTTTGGGAAGTTTCTATATCCCCTAATTTGCAGAAGATTCAACTGGGGAACTTCAATCTGATCCTAGGTCTCCCATAGCAATTGAGGCCTATAAAGCAGAATGAGGTTCCCAGAGGGTGAATTTGGTGATGCTAGCCAAGATAGCATCACCAAATTCACCCTCTGGGGACCTCATTCTGCAAATGACAGACACGCTATTTGCCGACTTGTACTCGCCAATCAGTATTTAGTATAGAAAGGGTTAATTTTGTGCTCATCGTGTTCTTTACATTGTAGTGTTTTTACCTTTCAGGGGTTGGTGAATCATTGCATGTGTTTGACATTGATACATATGAAGAATCACAGATTATCAGGTGCCTCCCTTGTCGAAACATCCATGGAATCAGGGTAAAGAAAACAGGTATGACTCTGATAATTCATAATTAGACTAGAACTTGAAACGTGATACTTTGCATATTCAACTGTCAAACATTTGAGAATTACTTATGACATATGAAACCCCTATTATATCAATAAATAGCCATTACATATTTCCTTATCTCTCACTAGTTATGAATAGGCATGTGTTTCCCTGGCGACGCGTGCAAATTGTTACAAATTACTTGGTATCGCGCCAACAAAATGACTGAGCATCTTTACATTGATTCAGGCAGATTAATACTATTTTGAAAGCCGCGCATGACACCAACACCATACAATGCAGAAAAGATTGCTTTGTTCTTTAAAGTTAAATTCTTGTCCAACTTCAATGCTCTAACGAAAATAGACACAAAAACTAAGAGACTATACCAGTATTTTCCATCACCAGCCCCAGAGAGCGCAAAACTGTCGTATGTGGTTTTGAAGCATCTCAGCCAATGCTGTAAATGTATGCATCTAATTTTTTCATGTGATATGCAAGATCTTCAACTCGTTATGTTGGGATATAAGATTTTTAAAAATCTTTTATCCCAATATAACTCATTGGAGATCCTCTATATATTATTAATCGAGTATCAAGTAAGTATAAAAATAATTACAAAAGGCTCCCATATATTACAGGTAAAGCTCCATCTAGCATGTTGAATTTTAGCTCGAGCAGTTGGTTCAACTGAAAATATTTTTATATTGCCTAAACTACAATATCTTGAAACAAGAGTCCGAAAATAAGAGGAATTAAGTTTTTATAAAAAAAAAAACAGTTTTTATATTTATATTAGGTCTCTCAGTGGACATCGAAGGTACATATATTTATTTAGTTAAAGCTGCCCTTGCAGTCTCAGTATCAGCATCATGGACAACTCCAGAGAACCACTATTAAATGGCTAGGAACTTACGTCATAATTTGTTAAAAATGGTGGCAATTTCAGCATACATATTTTTTATATCTTCCAACGATATCAGCAAGCTACCAGACAAATTAGCTAACCCAACAACTCATCTTGGATACTGCAAAAACTGGATATCGAACAGATGTGCTTTTAAGGAGATTTTGGCATTCAAATTCACAACCTTGAAAAATGGTAAACGAAGTCACTTGAACTCTTATATCTTCACAACAGTAGAAGTAGGAGTTTAGTCCATCGGCACCACACACGGGCTTGTGATACATCATTTTGAAGGTTATGACATTCCGCATCAGGTAGGACCCAGTGTGAAATATACAAATGATGCAAAAGATGATTTTTAGCTGATTAAGTGCCAAAATTCACCAAAAATCCCTGTTTTTGTAAAATTCGGCAACATAAGAAATAAAAGTATAAAAACGCGAACATTTTGCGCTATAATATTGTAGTCTATATACCTGTAGATATTTACTATGATAGTGGTACGATTTCTCTGATATAATGAAGATTTGTTTTAGATTTATTGTAAAAATAGACAAAACAGCGCAATTTTTCATTTTTTTTTGCCTCGCTTAATGGGCGATAGATCAATATTGTTTTGACCAAGGATATCGTATATAGTCTAGAAAAGTGCGGATATATATACCGCATACGACAGTATGCTGAATATGTCATCATATTTAACACGTGATGTGTTATGTAAGATTATTTCACCCCTCACCCCAAAATTCATCAAAAAGTCACTGTTTTAGGGAAATTCGGCACAAATGAATACACAAGCACAGGTATTCGGGATATGTTTGTGCTACGATATAGCAGGTTACACACAAATACAAAGTAATGAAATGCCATGATTGCGGTGATAGATGTAAAAAATTCTTAAATTTACGTGGAAAATAGACAAAAAATCATTCATTTTCAGTTGTTTCGCCCCTCTTCATAGGCGTTTATTCAGTATTGCATTGAATGGAGATCCCGTATATAATATAGAAACTTGTGGAAATATATACTGCATATGTTTGTAGGATAAGAATGTCATTCTTTGCCATATATGATATGTGGTGGTAGATTGTGGTCACCACTGCTGAAGAATTTAACAAAAGTTCACTAAGCACATGTTCGTCGATTGATATACAGATTGGACACCCCTCTGATACACATTTCGCAGTGCTGCACATTTGACACAAAACGTCTAAATGGTTGTTTGATGGTGTACGTGCAAGCGGAATGGTCATGTGAGTCAGATGATTTCGTTGGTAATGGCAACACACTTTACAAGTTACATGTACTTTGGCTGAACCTGGTTTTTAACAATAACTAAACCTCCCAATACGTATAATCTTATACAACTGTGAAGCTATATTATGCGAAGTAAACATGTACAATGATGTAATTTCTTCAACTCAAGTAACTATCAAACGCCTCAGCTTGATAAGGTATGTGTATGATGCATAAATGTGTATAGGAATATTCCGTGTTTGTCTCATCTTTTAATGTATTGTATTGTTGGGCGATGGGTGCAATAACGTAACCAAACAAATGCGACAGAAGATGATACAATCCGAAAACATTCATATGCGTTATGTGTCTCGTCAACTCTTGAGAGTTTGTCCTGGATTATTGTTCAAAATGGAATTGAATTATCACCCATGTAGAGGGGCAAAACAAGTTTATATTTCACGATTTTCGGTCTACTTTCATCAGAAAACTCCGAAATGTTGCCATCTGTAAATGATACCATGACGTTATCATAATGTATATCTCGAAGTGGGTAGACTTCAATATAATAGCGCAAAATAATCGGAGTTGTGCTTTTGTATTCTGCCATAACGAAATTTCTAAAACTGATATTTTTCTTCTGAATTTTGGGGTGGGGTGACACAATCTACCACCACATATCATATATGGCAAAGAATGACATCCTTATCCTACAAACATATGCAGTATATATTTCCACAAGTTTCTATATTATATACGGGATCTCCATTCAATGCAATACTGAATAATCGCCTATTAAGAGGGGCGAAACAACTGAAAATGAATGATTTTTTGTCTAATTTAAGAAATTTTTACATCTGTCACCGCAATCATGACATTTCATTACTTTGTATTTATAAGTGTGTAACCTGCTATATCGTAGCACAAACTTATCCCGAATACCTGTGCTTTTGTATTCATTTGTGCCGAATTTCCCTAAAACAGTGACTTTTTGCTGAATTTTGGGGTGAGGGGTGAAATAATCTTACATAACACATCACGTGTTAAATATGATGACATATTCAGCATACTGTCGTATGCGGTATATATATCCGCACTTTTCTAGGCTATATACGATATCCCTGGTCAAAACAGTATTGATCTATCGCCCATTAAGTGAGGCAAAAAAAAATGAAAAATTGCGCTGTTTTGTCTATTTTTACAATAAATCTAAAAAAAATCTTCATTATATCAGAGAAATCGTACCACTATCATAGTAAATATCTAGAGGTATGTAGACTACAATATTATAGCGCAAAATGTTCGCGTTTCTATACTTTTATTTCTCATTTTGCCGAATTTTACAAAAACAGGGATTTTTGCTGAATTTTGTCACTTAATCAGCTAAAAATCCCGATGGACTAAACTTTCTGAAATCGGTTCCGTCCGCTTCACTATATGGGGATGGGTGGGATTCACGGTAAGCTGGCAAAACTCATTCGCTATTTGTTTTGGTTGAGTTATTTATATATGTCACTTTGATCTTTCCACCATATTCGGGCATATTATGACCAAGTCTGGGTTTAGTGTGCCTGTCATTTGCAGAATGAGGTCCCCAGAGGGTGAACTTAATGATGCTATCCTGCATAGTGGGCTAGCATCACTAAATTTACCCTCTGGGGACCTCATTCTGCTTAGGCCTCATCTTCTCTGGGAAGTTATTTATTATAAAATTTCTATTTCTATAGAAACTTCACATAGATTCTATTTCTTTTTTAGTTTAGTTTCTCTATATACTCCCAAATTGGCAGACGACACATTGCATAGTCGAGGTTCCCAATGGGTTTACATCACAATATTCACCATTTGGGAACTTCAATCTGAGTCTATATATGTCTCCCATAGCAGATGAGGACATGCAGAATGAGGTGCCCAGAGGGTGAATTTGGTGATGCTAGCCCACTATGCAGGATAGAATCACTAAATTCACCTCTGGGGACCTCATTCTGCAAATGACAGGCACACTAAACTCAGGCTTGATGATGACATAGGTTCCCAGTCCTGTATTTAAAATAAGATAAATGTTCCCTTTATGGTAGTACATGTATCAACATTTTATGAGTACAGCTAAAATGCAAATAATAATTTCTTTGTCTGCTTTTTCTCTTTTAGACTGCTCAACCGAACCCCAGCAAATATGTGTTTTTGGTGCAAAATGCCTTCGGATGTTAATATGTTATGGTCCACCTGGAATAAGGTAGATAACTCATATGATAGTAGACTGGTGTGGGTGTCTGAATAATAAAATTAAGACTGCGTGAACAAGCTCTGAAATTATTTATTTATTTTGGCATCTGACACACATCCTAATTATTTCTTCTTTTTTTTGGCATCTGACGTGCATCTTAAGATAATAATTAAAGTAATGCCCTAAATAATTGACTCCCCACAGCAGAATTATGGGTAATTTTTCAGGATTTAGTGG